>JAVTVY010000133.1:0-35593 GCA_036873755.1 Hanleya hanleyi
TGGTCGTCTCACGGTTCGAGGTAGAAGTTTAAGTCTAGAAGTAGAGCTCAACTGCCCCTACAGGTTTATCCTTGATACACTGTTTCAATGTAGTAAAGTCATAAATCCACACCGTTACCTTGAATATTACGCAAATATTACAGTTACACTTTAAGGGCATGATTGAGTGGCAAATATTTGAATGTCGTATGTTATTGTGTATGCATGCTTGTGGATGCTTCATAGTCTCCACATGAACCAGCACAATAAAAGCGCGACTGAGATACTAAATCTACTTCCGAGAATCCACCGAATTCTCGGGTCTGAATGTTAGATGCCGAGGGATGCTTTTTAGTCGTCAGACGTCGTAAATTTCAACGCCTCTTGCATATCGCTCTAATTTATTAGCGGTGTATGGTAGGATTCTGCTGGTGGACTATTAGTTTCCGAGGCCCGTCCTCTTTACATGTCATTCGACAAATAGGTTTTTTGTTTTGGTGAGAAATTTAAGGCGTACGACGTCGGGCATTACAGGTTAGTTTTGATGAATATTCTTGCATTTACCATGTTTACCCCATGTTGAGGCTTTTAATCCATCAGACATCCTCGGTGCTCATCGATCAACATCAGATGAGTTATTTGTTTGAGCAGATATGTCATCAAAGTTCCATGGATAGTGTATCTAATTCCACTGATGCCGGTGCTAGGGGCCGTGTGGAAGCTTCATGGTCCCCACATGCGCAGCTGCAATTGAAACGCGGTTGAGATACAAGAGCTACATTCGAGAATCCGCCGTATTCTCGGAATTGAATGTGATGTGCCGATGAAAGCTTTCCTGTGAAGTCATATGGTTGTTTTTTAGTCGTCAGGCGTCTTCAATTGTTCTCCCCACTCGCATATCGCTCAAATTGGGTGTATTCTGTTTGAATGTAGTTATGACAAATCTGAAAATGTTCCTTGTTCGATCGAGAATTCCACCACAACATGTTTGGCATGCAACTACATAACCACGAATAACTATCTACAAAAAACAAAAATTTAATGCTGTTTTTCTAAAGCTAAAGTTAGATATGAAAATGACTTGTACATCTCTCGAAAGAGGAGAAAATGCAAACTCAAATTTCTTGACTTTATCGGTTTATCATAGTGGGATCATTCCAATTAAGCCTATTTGCGCAATTTTCGAAGCAGCGCAAGATGGACGAATTCAAAATGGTATCAATGAGGGTGGAGCTGAACAGTTATATTTTTAATATTTTCTTTCGTGTTTTACTGGTGTTCTACTGCTACTTTAGTACAATTACGTCATGATGTCGTCATGCTGACCCTCTCATTCATATGTTTTCGGATCTTAGAGTTGTGTGGATGTAAAACCCCACACAAAGTTTGTTTGAATAAATGGTGTTTTTGTCCGGCATGCCACGATTATTTCTCATCCCATTAAATTGGATAAGCTAATATACAATAATATCTCAGCTCTTTGTTATTCTTTGTTCTGGAATTCCAACGCCAAATTGGTACGTGTTGGGTGGAAGAGGGGTAGAGTTTCGGTGGGGTCGTGTCTCCTCTGCTTAGATAGGGCCAATTAACTTTTTAAAATAAATATTATAGAGACATGACAAGCGAGCGGCGATGAGTCGATTTAATATCTCGATATATAGATTGAGATATCATCTATAGTCGACGTCATCATTGGACTATATGTCACTTCAGCTAAAATGGAAATGTCACGAAATTAAAAACAGAATCAGAATTCACAATCAAATTCATTGGAGCTGAAATTAATGTCTCGTTAATCCCCATGCTTTTGATTCCAATATGTTTCAGTGGCATACCTGGTGGATTTACTTATGAAATATAGCGGATTTACTTAGGAATAATGAAAAATTGTTAGTTCGAAAATTAGGAGGCCAGACCGAATAATGGGTATAATTTCGCATGTTATCCGGATAATGTTTCTGAATGTATTGCCAGGAATCAGTGCAACTTGACACTAATGTGATGTGGGGACCGTTTGCCAGAAAAGCTTTCTGGGTTAGGAGATTCGGCTGATTTTGTGGTCATATCTTCTTTGACTTGTGTAGCACTGGCACCAATTCGTTAGAATACAGAGTTTACATGTTTCCGACTTCCAGTTGTCCGTTTTGTGTGATCATGATTTTGTCATTTGCATAACACCCTTATTAATTCATTGGTTTTGTATCAATCTGTTTCTACAGGGCGAGACCATCGAGGACGGTGAAACAAAATCGGCTAAAGACGTCCTCCTCCATTGGTGTAAAAAAAAGACTGCTGGGTAAGATTTTTATTAACATGCAGATACTTTTCTTTGCACTTATAATCATGGAAAGATGCACATTTCCGATAATCTCTCTGTATTTAGTTCCTTTTGCCACCGAAGGGTCCCGATTTATCTTTATCGATTGTTATCCCGGTTTTCTCTCGAAGCACACGATTATCTCGATCCAACTCGAAATAACTCGACTTGCTTCGAGAATGGAATCGAGATGCCTTTAAGCGAAGATTTGAACCATTCGGAGGGCATAAGCTCGTTGTATATATACTTCCCTGTGACAGAGAGATTAATCTAGGCGAATACTAAAAACGGATAATGAATTGCATTGAACATCAACCATTTAAAAGTATTTCGTTATTCAGTCTAGAGATCTGTAGTCGCATATTCGATCTGACAGCGTATTGATACGTTGTGTATGAGAAGAAAGAGACATTACCAATTGAAAGTTTATAAGCTGGCTCATTATTATTCAGTCTAACTTATTTTAGAATTTAAATAAAAAAACACACGTCCTGGAACTGCACGTTAGAATAAGTTAGTCTCGAATGAAATTGGATATGTTTATCTGAAAGTATATTATAATGGGAAGCCGGCATTGATAATAATTATTTGAAATAACATCTTGACGTGAAAATTATAATACCAAGTTTCGACAGAAATTTCCAGAGTTTTTCAGAAATACAGAGACTTTGAAGACCGCAGGAGCGGCTGGTAATTCGCTATAAAAAGGAGACTGTAGATATTTCTCCTTGATCGAAATGTTTGAGCATTCGCTATTAGCCTTCCGCACAGAAAACATGCGGTATTTGTGCTAGTAAAATGTGACCGGTGGTCTAAAGCGTGATTGCATGAAAGCTCTGGATTGGGCAGTAACTACTACCATTTTCTGGTTAATTTGCTAGACACATAACATCCGCAATAAATAACAGAACGCGAGTACATGATCAAGTTCCGACATCAGTGTTGTTTAAGTTTTTTTCTTTAAAAGAAACCCTTCTCCTCTCGCTGTGTTTCAAGCGGGCGGTTAAATTTGGCGATACATCTTGCATGCTGATAGCAAAATACGAGCGTAGTGTGCCAGATCTATGGCGGTACGTTTCGAACAACTTGGCAATCCAAACCATTAAAGAGTGCACACATAAAAACTTACACAACAAACCGATTTCTCTCATACAACCTAAGATACGGTCTTCTTTTACCTGATTGAAAAGATCTTTTTGAGTAGCTGTTCGATAAAAAAAATCTCTTACAGTCGTAAAATATATACTGTCGATCAGACTAAGTTTCACTGTGAAATCTTAGTGGCATGGAATACACCTTGAGACTGGCTCTTTATTTAGTGAATATTCGTGTGTTAATCGTGTATGGCCGATCCTACATCGCCCGATGACTTTAAAGCGTATAACATATGGATTAAGGTTACTGATCAGCGATACGGATTTGATATTTTTAGAAAATCATGGTGTCTTGCTGGCATCATGGAAAACAGCTGATCGCTTCTGTCCTGCAGGAAATTAGTCGAGTGTTATGTATACTATGATCTATCCTATTAATTTGGTGCATTTGTTTGGATTATGGACGCGTATATCATTTAATGGACGACGGCTGAATATTGATTGACGGACTAGACGCTTGTATTTCGTAGACCGACTGTGGTGTGAATCATCAACACCTTTAGTTTTGATTGTCGTTATTTCCACCTACCTCTTGCGGGCAAGCTTATATCAGAAATAACCTTTGCTGGTATAATCTCCTTATTTGAACTATATCATCAGAAAGTAATTTCCAGAAAAATGGGATCTGCAACTATCGTTATTTCCATAGTCCTATAGTGAACCATAATGCATGTATTGTAATTCATCTTCGGCAAGCGCTAACATTCATACCACTGGTTTCTGCATGGGTTTTTCGGTTCACATAATGCATTCGTTGAACTGGGACGACTGCAACGTGCAATTCCACGGATGGAGTGATGTCATTTGGAATTTATGGCGTAGTGGATATTTTTGAATTTGTATTGTTGACAAATTTTATGTCATAGTATCTCTCACGGTGTTTGTTATAATTCGTGAGTATGTATTTCAACTGGCGAATTAAACTGGCCATAGAAACCTATGTGATAAGCAATTACGAGAGGTCTTCTCCTGAATCTAGACTGTGACAGCCCAACGAAGTCTTCGAGCCTTATATAAGAGAATAAACAGGGAATTGGTTGAAGGGGATAATGCAAATATGAGGTCGTGAGTTGAAAAGGAACAGAATCTCTTTGAATAGAGATGACCCGACGGGTATTTTGTCATTGATGACACAGGTGAGAGAAATCGTCATGCCATTTTCAGTTCACGATGTATGGGTGTTGTTCAGCATTATGTATCGTTGATTAGTGGTGTAGTCTTCTCAAACCAGTTTTTGTTAAAAGTGTGTTGTGGTGTGTATTGACATCCCCACGGGATCAAGCAAATGCTACCAGGTCAGTATTGCAATTGTCCAATCGAGAGTATACCCCGATAATCTTGATATAAATTTAGACATGAAAGTGATGTGTCATTTACAAAAAATCGATACTACTGGTAAATATTGCTCTACAAATGCCCATCTGGGGGCTTGGGCCATAACAGGATTTGGTTACATACTTGGATTTGTACGGTATTTATAGGTTATTGGATTGTACGGTTGTGTATGGACGAGTCCATACACAACCGTACAATCTAATAACTTATTTATTGTACACCCTGAGACGAAAACAAACCAAAAATTGTAAAATGAACTGAATGTAAAAAGAACGTAACACATAAATTGAAGGATATACTTCGATCTATTTTTAATATTGAATTTACAACGTCATTCGGCTCGCGAAAGAATACAACATTTCCATTGGTTGCTTTCCTGTCGAAGTGAAGTGAACCGCACGAGGCAAACATGTTGAACTGGAGTGGATGTGAACAAATCAACAAACGACGAAATATCAGAGATACCTGTTGGAGAATGAAATTTACCGCAGTAGATAAGCGAATGACTGCAAGGAATTACTGAGATTTACTAACGGAAATAGAAGGTGCAATTGTTGAATGCCGCTCCATGGAACAAATCCCCGTAGTCGCGAGTGGAGACGGCTGAAGCGGTGGTTGAACTGGCGGCAAGATTAACGGTCGAAGTGGACGCGATTGAAGGATCTACTGGCATGTTGGGGAATGAAATTTGACCGAGAGGCATAGGATTAGTAGATGCGTTTGACTGCAAGATTGAGGAAATGTGCTTCTGTTCCGTAATGTCGAGCTTTCTGTCATACTCCTATATGCTGGCGAGAGATTTGTGACCAGTGACCTGCATAATTTTATGTGCCGGTACACCTGCCTTTACCAGGGTCTGGACGGTTGTTTTCCTCACGGAGTGGTTGGTTTTCTTCCCGGCCAACCCGGCTCTCACAGCGGCCTTTTTCATCAGCTCCCCCAGTCTGTGCTCGCCCATGGGGGTCTTGTAATACCAAACCAGTGAGTCGGGTTGTAGACGGTTGACAGGAATAGGCGTCAAATAAAATGGACTGTCGGGATCCATCATATTTGCAGGGCGACGTCTGGCGTATTCCTTAAATAACACTATCGGATCCCTTGACTGGTCGACTCCCACAGAGCTGTAAATTCTGGGCCGGGTTTCACGGACATCATCTCGCCGCGAGCCGTCACGCGTTTTGCTGTTTCTCTCCATCCATTCGAGAAACTCTGTGCCGTCGGAATCACGTTCCAGAGTAATGTCGCCAAATTTTAATTTCCGATGCTCATCTCGTCCTCTGAAACCAAACATTTTGGTGAAATAGAAGTGAAGGGAGAAAATCAAACTTTGGGGGTTGTCCAAACCCAGTTCTTTCGCCTCGTGAAGGAGATTTTCCTCGTCGGCACTGATGCATTCGGCAGCCTTGACCTTCCGTCCCTTTCCAAGCTTTTTCAGTTGCACTTTTTTGGACTTTAGTGCCTCATTCGCTTGATGAAAAGCTCGATCCCTCAGAGACACAGCATATCCACGATCCTTCAGATGCCTGTAATTAAACACACAATTACAGATTGTGAGAAATTCCAATGATTTTATGACGGTTTTAACTTTTATTTGCACTTTTTTTATATATTTTTATTCGGTGTTTTCACTGATTTTCTGCTCCGAGTCGGTTTACAACTACAGTTATCGCAGAGTGGCCATAGTACATGTACGTTTCGTGCTTTTATTGCCCTTCTGAATGGAGAATTTTACAAAATATTTACATTCAATGTTTCTACTGTCATTTATACTCGATCTGCTCTGCGTTTTACACAGTCAGATCTGAATTTTTTTAGCGCAAGATGGCCGTACGGCCGTACGGTAGATGTTTTGTTCCGTACAGGCGTACCTTTCCATGCTGTTTTTCATTGCTTCCAGGGTGCCGGGTTCATACTCCGATCCGTCTTTCTTCCGAATGGAAATGAACATTTCTGATAAGTACTCGTTGAGATGTTGTGGCGAGATATTTTCAATCAGTCTCGTCTCTTTCTTATTTTCCCACAGCCACCGTTGAACATTAGTTACATCTCGACCCGTGCTGATCACCGTGTTCTTTTTTTTTGACCGTCAATAAACGCTTGAACATTTCCGACATTTTCATCTCTAGAAGTTGTAATTTCTACATCATGACTTATTTCTTCGTCCAGAAATGGTTCACACAGCTGAATTATTTCTGCTTCAGTTAAATTCATGTCCAGTGACAGATCGCTTTCAGTCGCCATGTTGAACAATGATCGACACGTGTCGTCTGCTAGTTTGTAAACAAAGAAAAAGTAGTTCCGGCGAACACCTGGCCAATACCAACTTACAAGTTACAACACATATAAGTGAAGTGGGAAGAGGTGCCGACATACTGACTGCGTCACATGACTTCACAGAATAATCTTCTGGTTAACCTATTCTAAAGCACATACCAAGAATCTAACGATTCGTGATATGTGTTGTATCTCAGGTACGCTTTTATTGTACCTGTTCATGTAGGCAACTTGGATGATATGACCACACGGCCCCTAGCACCGGCATAAGCGGTATTAGATACAAATCTAGAGAGCTATGATGGAAATGCTCTGACAACTCGTATACTGGTAATTGGTGAGCTGTTTCGCTGTGACAACTCGTACATTGGAGATTGGTGAGCTGTATCGTCGTCAGATGTAAATGACGGCATTTAACACAAGGGCTAGTCTGTAGGCCCGATGTCGACCCAAGCATCAACTCCACAGTGCAACACCCTTATCAAGAGACCAAAGGTCTGTACAGGAGGCGAGCCTCGGGGACAGGAAACGTCCACCAGCGGGTATCATACCTTACGGGAAAAATTACAACACATATAAGTGAAGTGGGAAGAGTGCCGACATACTGACTGCGTCATGACTTTACAGGTATAATCTTCCTGAAGTTGTGCTCCTATTCCACAAAGCACATACCAAGAATCTAACGATTCGTGATATGTGTTGTATCTCAGGTACGCTTTTATTGTACCTGTTCATGTGGCAACTTGGATGATATGACCACACGGCCCCTAGCACCGGCATATTATTAATATTAAATATAAAATATTAAAAAAATATTGGACACTTGCGATAACATGGAAACTAATAGGGAAAACAATATAGGTGTATAATAAGATGTTTTATATGGATCATCTTGGCCCTGGTGGTTTGTTCGTCTATGATGTTGTTTTTGTGTTTGGAGATCCAGATTGCTCGTTGAAGTTTTGTTTTCACCGAGCCGGTGAGTGGCTTATGTGGGAACTAGTTCCTTCTGGGTAATTATATTTATTCTTGGGTATTCTGACAGGAGCAGTTTCTAGATGATTGATGCGGATATTAACTATTGTGTCGAAAGATTGTTTCCCGAGCAGAACGTTCAAAATGAGGCTGATACTTAGGCCGACATTGTTTAAGTATGAAACTCCTCCCCTCATGAGAGCAAGTGCTATACGACAGATGGTCAAAACATCGTCTATGAATTTCAATGCGTAGTTAGCACAAATATATGTTAGAGGTTGGTCTCTAACAAGCTTACGTTGGAACATGCAACCGGAAAAGTCCACTACCTTGACGCTAGCGTTAAATTTGTAAAAACAACGGGGAAACGTACCTTCTGGAAGCCTGAAATGGAACAACTGACGAAATTCAAATGTCGGTCCGATTTCCATGTTATTACATATTAAATTTATTTATTTATCTCTGCAGGTATCGGCACAATATGATGGATACCTCTGTTATGGCCTGATACGATGT
The DNA here is from genome assembly GCA_036873755.1 of Hanleya hanleyi. NCBI lineage: Eukaryota > Metazoa > Mollusca > Polyplacophora > Lepidopleurida > Hanleyidae > Hanleya > Hanleya hanleyi. Next base: position 8,551 of record JAVTVY010000133.1, read on the forward strand.
CATGTTTATGTAGTTTTCTATAGCATGGGTCCAGCAGATAGACAGCAGATAGAACCACGTTCGCTGACGAACTTTGTATAAATATAAGCTACTAAGTAATTTGTTGTGTCATCTACTAAATCTTATTTTCTATTCATTTATTTCTGACAGGTACCAGAATGTTAACATTACAAATTTTACTACTAGTTGGAGTGATGGGCTGGGCTTCTGTGCTCTTATTCATGTACACAGGTAAGGTAACCTAAATATTTTTGGGCTCGTCAGCTTGTCCTCCTCTCATCCGGCATTCATTATTTAGTTATTTTTTAATGTTTTCCAAACCAGATTACTTATGTTTTCTTTAGGGTTACATATTTAAATATCAGCCGCGAAGAAACTACGATGGTCAATTGTACAAAATTTGTATATCTGTGTCGTTTCTAGAGAGGATATTCTCCTGTAACACAGAACATATGACAATTCAATCCAAAATCATTCCTGGATTTTTTTTTCAAATAAGCAATCTTCAAATTATATATAATGCGGAAATATGATTTTGGTTTGAGGTGTCATATTTTTTGTTTTGATAGCTAGTCCTTCAGGAAATTCCTTAAAAATACCAGATTAGGACAGGGAGCACATTTTGATCTATCATATCGCCATTGTTACACGATTGACAATCGCAGTTTTCCTATTTCAATATGTAAACGTCAAAAACAATCTTATTGGGCAGGTTTTGAATAAAAAAAAACTGATTATCATCACACACAAACGATTTTTCTCCATATTTACGTCAGTTAACGTCAGGTATGGCATGTGATCGCTGACCAGTATGCAACAACGAAATAATACGGACCAGTGAGCTCAATTCTTAATATTAATATTGCCTGTGCTCGTTAATGAACGGATGATTTACATGAACTTTACAGATGATATTTTGATTTGACTAACCGCTTTTCATCTACCAGCACTGTATGTGAATATACATCAGGGTAGGAACACCGGCTGACGGCCTAATAGGTGCAATAATTCATTTTTTCCTCCATACATATATTGACATAAGCATAATAATTCAACATTATAAAACCGGCAATAACTTATCTGAATCGTTTAAGCAACAGCACAACAGAATAAACTGTTTCGGCAAGTCTTGACAACCAAGATCCTACGATACAAATTCTCAACCTGGGTTATAAATATAGCACACTGATGGCAACATATGATCTTATGAAGCAAAACCATTTTTATGGTCGTTTGATCGTCGAGTGTTCAGATTAAATAAACGTACACAATCAATACCTGATAAAATAAATGAATGGCTCAGAATTTAAACTGCTATCGGATACAGATTTAGCAAGCAGCATATCAGGACATCACTGGTTGACCGCGTCCTTAATGTAAAACAAATTATCGTTTTTTTTGTAAAATTTGATGTAATACCTGACTGGGATTTGATTCATATATTTTTGCGTGAAGAAGGTAGGTCTGCTCGTAGAAGAAGTTATGTATGAATGATGGCTGCATGCTGAATGCCTGACCTGACGCTTGTATATACTGTATATAGCAATGTCATATTTCTCGTTAGCTATTCTACACCTCCAATAGTTTTTTCCGCATTAATGGACTTCATTCGTGGGATATAAATGGTTTGAGTTATAGATTCACATATGCATGTAACAGAATATAATATGTTGTATTTGTCTTTGTAGACCGAAGTTGATAGACTACGAAAGACTGGACAAAGAAGAACATATACACAATCTCAACACCTCTTTCAATCTTGCTGCAGACAAATTGGATATCGCCAGAATTCTGGAACCTGAAGGTACAGTTTACATAGTGCAATACCTTCTGAAATGAAATTATGACCGGTAGCCAATTACATGGCATGACATGTTAACTTGGTATAATGATCAGTTCATACAATTGTTACAGTTTGAAACATCGTATATGGTATACCTGGTGTGCTGCGCCGTCGGTGGCTAAACCTGTTTGTTTATTGTTGGTGGAAAGCGGCTCCTCTTCTCCTAGTTAATTTCACTGTGTCCAATATGATGGCCGTCCAAATACAACTTTAAATTTCATACACTAGGTGTGATATTCCACGTTCGAAAAACCTTCGTCCATAACGCGTCCATAACGCGTGTGAGCATAATTATATGTGAAAATATCGACACATCTTTCTTTCATACTAGAAAGATATTTTAATGATGCTAGCAAGATAACAATGGGCATGTTGTCTCTGTCATACCGTATTTAAGTAGTTTACATTGCTTGAAAGATTCACGAAAATTAACAAAAATTTATTCCGTTAGTTTTTGATTGCGTACTATCATTTAATTCCTCGACTGTAGTCGTGGGACTGATTTGAATAAAAATCAGTACAACAACGGTTCCTCTATTTCCTTCCTTTTGCTGGTGTGCCAAAGAGATCATTTAGCCACAATTTTACGTGTTCACGTTTTATCAGGGACTGTTAGAATAAATTACCGAAATTCGAGAAAACGTTCATAAGTGTCCATAAATCAACCATTTCTCAACAAATTTTGCTGTAAACTGACATTGTGGTGAACTACGTTGGGTCAGCAACATCGTGTAACGGGGATCTATATATCCCGTCAAGATTTTGATGACTAACCTCATTTTCCTGAAAATATGTATCTGTTTTGTGGAATGTGTACATTGCTATCAAACGTTATAGAATGACACATATTGCTGATATTCTATCGGATCGCCTACCATTTTGTTCATACGTAATGTACAGGTAACAAGATCATGTGATATAACTGGCGCGACCTGTAAGCGAAGTTGAAATTGCATTTCCTGACATTAATTTCTGGAAAACTAAACAGTTTTTTTCCCGAATTTAGTGCGTTTGTACCTTACCTCAAGATCTGGCTTTTCCGTGCCGATTCTTGTAACGGTGGCGCAACCTGGGCCAAAATAAAATAGTGCTTCCAGACAAGAACTTTTAAAAACTTGGACTGATTCTTTCCAAATCTGGTATGTGGGTGTCTTGCCTCAATATCTCGGTGGACTTTGATTTTCATGCTGATCCGCCTTTAGGTGGTCAACCTGGGGTCAATTTATAATTGCGTTTCCACAAAATAACTTGAATAGATTCTTCTCATGAGAGTGTAGAGTACCTTGCCAGAAGGTCTCGTTCGGATTATTTTTCATGTCGATCTGCTTATATGTGGCGCTACTTGGTGGATAAGTTATATTTTTTGTAAGACTGAAAGGATTAAATCCTTTGTTTGCAATGTTCCGGGGGAGGGGGGAGGGGGGAAGGGGTGGTGGCTTGCCTGAAGGGGTTGCTTGGGATTGTTTTTGCGGGCCAATTTGCCTGCAGGTGGGGCCACCTGGGGATGTAGTTAAATTTTTGTTTTCGGACAATAACTTTCGAAAGCCGAACAGAATTTTTCCAAATTTAGTATGTGTGTACCCTCCCTAAGGTTCTCAATTCGGATAGCTTTTTGTGCTGATTCGCTTGTAAGTGGCGCCATCTGGAGGCAAAGTTAAAATTTCTTTTCCGGACAATAATTTGGTAAGAGGGTACTTTGCCTCAAGATCTCGCTTGGAATTGTTTCAGTGCCGATTCGTCTCTGGTTTGTGCTACCTTGGGTCAAGTTGAAATTGTATTTCCAGACAATAAGTTTGAAAAACTAAATGGATTTTTGTACATTTGGTGTGTTTGTACCTTGCCTAAAGATTTGGTTTGGTATTGTTTTCCGTGCTGATTCGTCAATATGTGGTGCAACCTGGGGTTAAGTTTAAATAGCGATTCCAGATAATAACTTTTGAAAACCTTGTCGGATTCTTTCCAAATTGGGTATGTGGTCTCGCTTTAGCCACATGAGGGCTAAGTTAAATAGTATTTCCGGACAATAACTTTTAAAGAGCTGAACAGAATCTTTTCAAATTTGGTATGTGGGGACCTTAGCTCAAGTTATCGGTAGGTGGCGCCATCTGGGGTTCATGTTATCATCCGTTTCCGGACAATAACTTTTGAAAACCTGAACGAAAACCTTCCAAATTCGGTGTAGGGTTATCTTGCCCCAGTTACTGAGTGTTTTTTTTCCGTGTCGATTAGCCTGTATGTAGTACCATCTTGAAGTCATGTTAAAATTTCATTTCCGGAAAATAAGTTTAGAAGTCAAAACGGATTATTGTCTGATTTGGTATTTCGGTGCCTTACAAGCGTCTGGTCCGTCATTCATAATTCAGCCGTCGTCCATTAGAGAATATCCGCGTCCATAATCCAAAGACCTATTCCCTATTCCATATAACAGTATTAGCACCAAATTCAAAAAGACAATCATAGTATACATAAACATAGGCTTATTTCCTGCAAGAGAGAAGCGGTCAACAGTTTTCAATGATGCCCCAATCTTGCCTCAAGATTTCGCTTGGGCGTTATTATCTTCACAAATATGAATATTTCCTTTACGTAAGATGCAAAAGGGTTGCCTCCTTGATCATATTCGGTCGACTCCATCTAGTTCACTACATGGTGTATAGTATCAGACATATCTGGGGAATATTAGCATATCCTTTAGTACAAAGCATAATGATTGAAGTCAAGATGATTGCCATGATAATTTAACCCAAGTAACTCACAGTAAGTTTATTGATTTATGCCATATGAGGTCGTATGACCGTTCAGTTTTTATACAACATCCCTAATTCAACGAACATATAAAAAAAATGCAGATTCAATTATTAAATTACTAATTCGGGCTAACTTTGAGACTACTCCCATATTCTGTATCGCAGTGTACACTAATCAAATTCAACAGTTTGAGAATTATTAGCATATCCTTTAATACAAGTTATAATAGTTGAAGTCAACATGATGGCCATGATACTTTAACTCATATTTAGAAGCCTAAATATATATTTGTGAAAATTTAGCTCACGTTAAGTTTATTGATTGTCTCTTATGGAAATTATCCGCGTCCTCTTTAGCTCGAAAAATAATGGTTCAATTCTTAATGGATACCATATGAGGTCATTAATTAATTCAATATGGGGTCGTCAGAAAAAGTGCACAGGGGAGTGTTTTGGGCCATCCTGGGTCGAAATATAGCATGCAATGAAACGATCGTGGTGTAAAGTACCACTCAAGTGCTGGCTGTGCGACTTATATGTCATCTGTAACGCTATCTGTGACGTCATCAGTATTAGAGAAAGCGCAGATACGCGTGGGGTATGCACTTGGCATCAGTATACAATTAATTCTGTTACTTGTTATGTATTAGCGTTAAAAATTGGCAAAAATCCAGAAAATTCACAATGCATAAATCCACCTGGCATGTCAATATTTACCTTGTGGGACATTATCAGTGGAAGTCTTGACAGATGTTGACCATGGAAATTTCAACTTGCCGCCATTTGCAGCTGAGTGGTGTTATGTCATTCAGCTTGTAAACAGAGAGCCTTTTCACCTCCACTCTTCATGTGTCCTTCCGCCAGGCTTTGCCCCAATGTTGCCAAATCAACACCAGGAAGTACAGTTTGAAGCCTCATCTGCAATTTGAAATATCAAATTTATCACAAATGCTGAATAATCCCACCTAATAAAATCCACAAAGATCTGCTCTCAAATTTCTACACAAAGTAGATCGTGGGCACCGACCCGGAAGTGATTAATTGTGAACTGATGCCACTTGGGACATCCCGACATACACTCCAAAAACTAGTCCATTGGGGCGACTAGTGAAATGTGGTCCTTGAAGGTGCATGTAGATCTTGATATATATCCGGAGAGGGCAGGTCATTGTGACGTCATATTTAACTTCATTGGTATCCGTCAAACTGCCCTTGGGACTAAAGCGATTACACCCCTATACACTATCCCGTAGCTAGCAGTGGGCATGTCGACATTGGGTGCAGGATGTCGTCTTGAAGCTCTCGAGATGTGGACTACCATTAGTGTGGTTTTGCCCGAAGTGACGTGAAGAGTAGTAGGCATTGTAGTAGTTCGCACCTTTTGTGATGATAACAGCATGTATATATCACATAATTCCCGTTTGGTATTGGTAGTATTTCCTTATTATGTTGGCGTTCCATTCACACACAGATCCAATTTAGAAATTATTTACATTGCGCACTAAACGCATGTAATTCATCATCTAAAAAAGTCCGAACCTTTAAAAGTAGGGCTAAAGAGGACGCGGGTAATTTCCATAAGAGACAATCAATAAACTTAACGTGTATAATTCACATGATTTTTTAAGTTTGAATCTATTTGAAAAAAGTGGAATAGTGACAATTTCAATTGGAATTTGTGGCAGTTTTTGTTTGAAGCATAGATTTAAATTTTCTGAAAGGAAATCGTCCTGAAATTGTCCAATCAAACTTGGATGCATAGTTTATTCTCTGTGAAATTATTTGCATGTACATTCTCGTCATTATCATTAACGTGTTTAGGCAACATTGATTTCTCTCCCATCAAAATTTTCCTTTCCCGTGTTATTGAATTTTTGAATGCTAGTGTGTCATCTGACCAATTTCCCCAAGTCCTTTCCAAGCTGATTTGTAAGGGGAGAGTGAGTTTTTCATCATATTATTTTTTAATCGTTTTCTATTTCACAATTGTCACATTTCTCATTGTCACTGACAGATATTTTATACAAAAATACGATGGTTGCTGTTATTCTTACAAATAGAAATAAATAAAATAATAATAAAAAATTAGCTTTTGGGGAAATCACGCAAATGTGACGTTCTTCGAGCAACTATTGTAAACTTTTTACATTTTCAGGTAAAGCTTGACCCAAAGATGTACATGTATATATATGTTCAGATCTCTGTCCTCAGGTAAAACACAAGTATTCAGATAATAAGAGTAATGAGGCGGAATCAGGCATTATTTTTCTGAAACGACGTCATAATGACGTGATATAGGCCGCCCACTCATCAGTTCTTTTAAGTTTATATTTTTCTGAAAGTATATCCCATTGCAAAGTGTGCTGCTTGCGCCAGGCGTGTCTCGGTTATTTCGCTAACTCATCCCCACTGTGTCGCGACCATTCTTTCACAACGACAAAGAGACATAATTAGACTTAACTTTGCGTCCAGCAAGATTTCAGTCTTATAGCGAAGAGTGTCTTTCCAAAATGATGTCAGAGAGCATCCCGGTTTAATACAATGACAGTATATATGCGATATTGTTTACATTAGCAACAATATCCTAGACAAATTTCAAATAACAAGATCATCCCCGTTACTCGGCTCATTCGTGACTTCTCAATGACCATCGGTAGCAGTAATCGAGTCCCTTCGTAGATTTCTGATCGGCAGCGCTGAATGGTAATCGGTTCATTGCCATAATCTCATTAAACATGATGTTTACTTATATCTACCCACGCGTAGTGTCCTTATTTTCTATATATATATATCTGTTCAATGAAGCAAGACAGCGGGAGATAAATTCATTTCCGCTAATGTCCAATCAACGCTGTACCGATGGAGTTGAAGTAATCTTGTAGAAAGTGAATATTTTTATCTTGGATACACTTGGATACAAACATATTTCCCAAAGAGACAATCAGTATTTGTTGTTTATGCACTCGGACGCGAGCTTTAAGATACTTTGTCTGTCTACTCCTAGAATCACAATTCATGTTTTCGTTTTACTGTGAAGACACTACTCGAATTGAAAATAATGAGCCTTCGATCAGGTATTCACATGTACTCGAGAATCTGTGTATTTTGTCACTTTAGGAGTGCTGGAATTTTCTACATATATGACACGGGTTAGGATTTTTTCAGATTAGAGGCCTGTCTCTGGCTTTTAATGAGTTTCATATCTTTTAGAACATTTTGCATTTTAGGACTCTCGTGCAGTATATTAATATTCTGCACAATTTTGGAATATATATCCGCCTTATGGGAATCATATGTGGTTACGAACGCCAAGCTTTTGTTCGCTGATTTCGGTTTGGGGATTCTTAAGAATGTAATGTCATGTGACTTATATACCGTTCCGACAATCGTGAAGATAAATTTCCCAAGGGAATCGTATATAAACGACACACTTGTGTAAGCAATCGGATAAATTATTGAGGAGACATATTCATAATAGACAATATGTGAAATAGCAAAAGCGTCATATGAAATATAATTTCCTATATAAACAACGTAGCTCTGATTCGAATAGAAACTATGTTAAAATCTTAATTGTTTTATCATAGGCATTACATGTACTAACTGTCAGTGGGTCACAATACCTATATATGCACTTAAGCACATGGGACTTGATTAATCCAAGGAAACTTGACAATAATTTTGCAAATCCCGACAAACGTGTCGGCGAATGGCATGATGCCTATACGAATAATTACCCCCCTCTAGCTAGTTTTGCAGTGTTTAGGAATGTTTAAGGTATTGTGTTAGTGCGTTGGTATTGTATTTCCTGACAACCTCTAACATAAATAAGCTCGCTGGAAATTCTACTTGTAATCTCTGCAATATCATCTTTACCATACATCATTTTTTTCTGAAATATGAACATGCACTATCTTATATCTGATAAATCGTGAAATAAATTTTCGACTATGATCAGTATAAGCATAGCGGAAAAGGATAAAATTGCGGAAAATGTAGAATTTTTAGCGTTCAAAGCACTTGCTCACTCTACCACTCACTGACTCACGCATGGCCTTACTAACTCGCTTCCTCACTTAGTCACTCTCTCAATCCCTCACTCACGCACACACATCCACACTCACACACCCACACATACTCACATACTCATTCTCTCGTACTCACGTAATCACACATTTCCTCACTCAGCCATTCAAACACCCACTCACTCATCCGCTAGTAGTAGTATAAGGCTATTTAAAGTCGTATATTCCAGGGAGGTAACTCTTGATGCCCTTGATTCCAGGTTAAAATATAGGGAGCGGCCATGCACGGCCTTTCACCTCTGAGGCCGTCAAGGCCGCTATAGTTCCGGCACTTCTGGTCACATGACCTTTCACCTCGAATCTCTCCGCGGTGATGCGGTCATGTCTGGCTGTGATGCGGTCGCGGAAAAAAGCTTCCGCGGAGAAAAAGTAGTCCCAAAATTCAAATACAATGCATGATCCAATTGGGTCGTATGAGGAATCAATGTGAAGCATTTGTGAAGGCGCATCCGACGGGTGGGGTTGAAATAGCGTCATTCTACGCATGCGCGGTGGACCAAGGGTATGGAAATAGACGTTTTGGGGTCTAGGGGAGCCACTAATGGACCGATGGGGTCGTATGAGGTATCAATGTGAAGCATTCGTAAATGGGCATCCGACGGGTGGGTGTGTGGTTGGAAAATCGGCATTCTGCGCATGCGCAGTAGACCAAGGGTATGGAAATAGACGTTTTGGGGTCGAGGGGAGTCCCTAGTGGGCCGATGGGGTCGAATGAGGTATCAATGTGAAGCCTACGTGAGGGGGCATCCGCCTGGACTAGTATGTTGACCGTTGTCGACATTATGCGCATGCGCAGACAGGGAATTGTGGGAAAAATGCATTGGAAGGAACGTTTTGCGGTCTAGGTGGGCCACTAATGGTCTGATTGAGTCGAGTGAGGTATCAATGTTATGCATACGTGAGGGCGCATCCCCTGGGTGGATGGGTGTTAGGAATATCGTAATTCAGGCCGTAGTATGGAAATAGACATTTTGAGGCCGATATGGACCACTATTGGTCCGAATGAGTCTAGGGAAGTGTTATTTTGTAGCTCTCGGGGTGTAGACCACGACTTGACGGGATGTCTACGTCACCTGTGACGTCGCTGGTGACGTCATCAGTGAGAGTAGTAGCGAAAGCGGGAGATTGGGAGGTGCGATGGAGTGCATTTGAAGTAGATAACGGCCTAATGAGTGAGTGAGTGAGTGAGTGAAGCGTCCACAACGCCGATGAGGCGTCCCCAACGTCCGTCTTAACGCATGGACGCATTAACGACGGTGAGTGAGTGAGTGAGTGAGTGAGTGAGTGAGTGAGTGAGTGAGTGGGATTCGACTGGACTAATGGCTCCTCCGTTTTCATCATTTTGCGCATGCGCAGTCTGGCCGTAAATGGGCATCCGACGGGTGGGTGTGTGGTTGGAAAATCGGCATTCTGCGCATGCGCAGTAGACCAAGGGTATGGAAATAGACGTTTTGGGGTCGAGGGGAGTCCCTAGTGGGCCGATGGGGTCGAATGAGGTATCAATGTGAAGCCTACGTGAGGGGGCATCCGCCTGGACTAGTATGTTGACCGTTGTCGACATTATGCGCATGCGCAGACAGGGAATTGTGGGAAAAATGCATTGGAAGGAACGTTTTGCGGTCTAGGTGGGCCACTAATGGTCTGATTGAGTCGAGTGAGGTATCAATGTTATGCATACGTGAGGGCGCATCCCCTGGGTGGATGGGTGTTAGGAATATCGTAATTCTGCGCATGCGCAGGCAGGCCGTAGTATGGAAATAGACATTTTGAGGCCGATATGGACCACTATTGGTCCGAATGAGTCTAGGGAAGTGTTATTTTGTAGCTCTCGGGGTGTAGACCACGACTTGACGGGATGTCTACGTCACCTGTGACGTCGCTGGTGACGTCATCAGTGAGAGTAGTAGCGAAAGCGGGAGATTGGGAGGTGCGATGGAGTGCATTTGAAGTAGATAACGGCCTAATGAGTGAGTGAGTGAGTGAGTGAAGCGTCCACAACGCCGATGAGGCGTCCCCAACGTCCGTCTTAACGCATGGACGCATTAACGACGGTGAGTGAGTGAGTGAGTGAGTGAGTGAGTGAGTGAGTGAGTGAGTGAGTGAGTGGGATTCGACTGGACTAATGGCTCCTCCGTTTTCATCATTTTGCGCATGCGCAGTCTGGCCGTAGTATAGAAAGCAGGCATTTTGGGATCTGTGAGTGGGTGAGCGAGGGAGTGAATGAGTGAATGAGGGAGTGAGTGAGTGAGCGAGGTAGTGAGTGAGTGAGTGAGTGAGTGAGTGAGTGGTCATATAAGGTCGTTTGTACACCATTAGCCTCAGTCTGTATCCATCCTTTGAACGGGTACCATGTCGAGTACATGTCCGTTCTGTCAAAAGACACTCTCTCGTCGCGACAATATGCTCAGACATATGCGTCTAACGCATAGACAAGAGACACCACCAAGTCCCGCTATAGGCCCACCAAGTGGCGTAGCACATCCCTATACGATGACGGTGAGCGGCCCCACGGGGTGTGGAAAGACGTTCTGGGTAATGAAGTTCTTAGCGGAAGGTGTGGCAACCCCAGCTCCGACACGTGTTGTTTGGTGTTATAGCCAATGGCAGCCCGCCTACGAAACTACAAGGTTACAGGATGTGAGCTTTGTCCCAGGAATTCCTCAAGACATAGACGAACCCTATTACTTCGATTCCAAGCAGAACAACGTGGTAGTGCTCGATGATCTGGTGAGTGTGGCCAAGGACAATTCGAAAATCGCCGACCTATTCACCAAAGGGTCCCATCATCGCAATCTGTCCGTCATCTATTTGACTCAGAATCTCTTTCCTCAAGGGAAGGCGTCCAGAGACATTGCCTTGAACTGCCAATACTTTTTGTTGTTCTCCAACCCCATCGACAGAGCACAAATCCGTGTGTTTGGTAGTTGAATTTATCCGCAGAACATCGACCATTTCATGCAGACGTTTCAAGGAGCGGCAAGTCGTCCGTACGGCTACCTGTTCGTAGATTTAAAAGCCCATACCCCGGAAGATCGTCGGCTGACGACCCACCTGTTACCCGGTGTGGCATCACCACAGCCCCTACATTATCCACCGAGTCCACATCTGGAAGAGCAGCAGCAGCAACCCGCGCCCGTACAGCGTGTCCTTTTCATACCATTAGTCCCCGAATACTACCCAACCGTGAAGGACCAACCCAAACCCGTACAAGGGAATGAACATAATGTGAACTCGAGGCTATGGAAGGATTTGTTCACAGAAAGAATGGACGCCGAGCTGGGGGAGATGTTGGAGGCCACAGGAAACAAGTTTCACCGCAGAGGGTATTCGAAAGAGGAAGCCGCAATGTTAGCTCATAATACTTTGGCACCCAGACTACGACGGGCTTTACGTCAGCAGTATGGCGACCTCTTCACCCATATGAAATTGTTGGACAAGGACCCAGTCCATATGGAAATCGAAAGAACAGCGTCGATGTTGAAAACCTCGGGCATGAACTGGAAAGCGGCGTATGTCACCGCTATAGCACAAAAGAAACATGTGTTCGAACGCATCATTAAGACAAAAAGCGTCTCACTATAAACAGACCACACGGCACCAGTCCCCTCATTTCACCATGAGCACTGCAGAGTCCAACTTGTTTGAACCCGACAAAGAGGATATTCTAGCCGAAGCCTTACGTCAAGCCAATGTCGATGCTATTATTGATACAGCGCAAGGTGGAGTCACCGTTCAGCACCAACGCATGCCTTCACATCTTACCACGCAAATAGATGACATCCAATGGGTGACACGCGTATGCCTTCTGTTGCATAAGAAACAGATAATATCCAATGACGATACCAACACAACTACCCGTGCCCAGAATCTGCTGACCCTGCATGGGGCATTTCAAACCTTTATGGAGACCCAGCTGGAGACGGGAAATTATTTTCTTCAACCTCCAACATCAACGTCCAGTGATGATGGACATTGCGGAACGCGTTGAGACAAGTATGGAGACGGGCGTTGAGATGGACGTTATGGGATTGAGATGGGCGTTAAAGCGTAACAACGGGCGTTGATGGGCGTCACTGCATTTCGATGTATTGGTGTCTAGTAAAATTACAGCTTCTGAGCTAATTCACCAGGGCGTTGAAGCGTTAAGCTAAGCGTTGACGGGCGTCTATAAAAGCAAGTGTATTGCTAAAAGACGCTCAGTCGACGGCCAACCGTCGACATGGCTTATTCTTGCTTTGAGTGCGAACGCACGTTCACCAGACATTACGATATGATGCGACACCAGAAGACTTTCCATCCAGACTCCGAGGAGCCCGTTGAGGCAGATGCTGATACAGAGATTGATGAGAGTGCATCGACTGATACCGAATCCAAGATTGCTGACAGTCTATCTACTGATATGGAGAGTTTGACCTCAGATAGTCAGCCGGCATCCCAGGAAAGTGAGACAGAACCTACCTTCTGGGATCGTATTGTGACAGCAGCTATCAATACTCACACTGAAGCGATCGAGGACGCGGGACAGGATAACTTACAACAGGCGTACACCGAAATGCGGTCCCGCATCAGGAAAACAGCCATGGCGATCTATGAACAGTATACCTTACTACCGCTTGAAACGAAAGGCGACCCCACGCACAGGTCCATCATGAAGACCAAGCGTCACTTGGAAGAGGATATGGGCTTACCACCCAACGAGGCCCTGGAAAATGCAATTAGAATGCGCAAACAACTGTTTCAGGACATGCTGCCCGACGAATATCCAGGCCTGCCCGAGGAGGACTAGAACAAAAGGATGGAACTTTCTGAAACGGCGACTTCTGATTGGACAGCCGAGCATACATCTAACGGACAAGAACGAGTATGACAGATGCAAATGGCGGCCTCTGATTCGACAAGAGTCTTCTTGAATTTTAAACCTACCCATCGCTAACTATAAATACGGAAACACGCATGTTAGATGTACATTCTCATAACCAGACCCGATCAAATGGAGAAGCCAGCCAATTCCAAGGCATACGAGCAATCGTTGAAGATTGACGAACAGGTGCCGGTTCCCGCTCGACTCCCCAAAAGAGTTACCAAAAGATACCCACCCATAACTATGGAAATGATAGATGATTTCTTCAGTGTGGGTTACAGTTCAACCAGGGGAGAGCCCGGGGATCTCCGCTACCATCGCCAGCGATGCCTGACCTACCTTGAAGGTGTACCCTTGGCCGGGTGTGATCTTTGCACGAGGAGAGAGGAGATTTTCCAGTGGGCGAAGTGAGAGCTTGTCACCGAAGGCCGTTTTTTCCTTGTATGGAAAAATATGGCCGCGATTATCTCGAAAGGGATACTTCTAACATATGTACAGACGGCTGAATGAATGAGTAAGAATCATATAAGGGTCACACCGAGCAAAGATGGAACATTCTGAAAACGGCGATTTCTGATTGGACAAGAGCAGCCGAGAATACATCTAACGTGTATGACAGGACCAAATGGTGGCCTCTGATTGGGCAAGAGGCTACTTGTATTGTAAACATACCCAACGCGGCTCCCCCAGCGTGGGTATGTTATGATGGAGGGGAAAATAAACCATATGAAAAAACTTGTTGTTGTTGTTGTTCTCTCATCCTTGTTGTTGTAGTTGTTCTCTCATATGTCTGTATCATGGCGTCAAGGCGATATGCTATACGGAGGAACCATTAGTCCAGTCGGATCCCACTCACTCACTCACTCGCTCACTCACTCACTCACTCACCATCACCGTGGGGACGCCTCATCGGCGTTGTGCACGCTTCACTCACTCACTCATTATGCCGTCGTCTACTCCAAATGCACTCCATCGCACCTCCGAACCTCCTGCTTTCGCTATTACTCTCACTGATGACGTCACCAGTGACGTCACAGGTCACAGGTGAGGTGGACATCCCTTTAAGTCGTGGTCTACACCCCGTGGTCTACAAAATAACATTTCTCTAGACTCATTCGGACCAATAGTGGTCCATATCGGCCTCAAAATGTCTATTTCCATACTACGTCCTGCCTGCGCATGCGCAGAATGACGATATTCCTAACACCCATCCACCCAGGGGATGCGCCCTCACGTATGCATCACATTGATACCTCACTCGACTCAATCAGACCATTAGTGGCCCACCTATACCCCAAAACGTTCCTTCCAATGCACTTTTCCCACAATTCCCTGTCGTCCAGGCGGATGCCCCCTCACGTAGGCTTCACATTGATACCTCATTCGACCCCATCGGCCCACTAGGGACTCCCCTCGATCCCAAAACGTCTATTTCCATACCCTTTTCCCACAATTACCTGTTCGCGCATGCGCAGAATGTTGAACACGAACGACACACTAGTCCAGGCGAATGCCCCCTCACGTATCCTTCACATTGGTACCTCATACGACTCGATCAGATCATTAGTGGCCCACCCAGACCCCAAAACGTCTATTTCCATACCCTTTTCCCACAATTCCCTGTTTGCGCATGTGCAGGATGTTGACAACAGCCGAGACACTAGCCCAGGCGGATGCCCCCTCACATAGGCTTCACATTGATACCTCATACGACTCCATAGGACTACTAGTGGCCCACAAAGACCCGAAAACCTCTATTTATATACACTTGGTCTACTGCGCATGCGTAGAATGCCGATATTTCAACCCCACATCCAGTCCATCGGATGACCCCTCACATAGGTTTCTCATTAATACCTCACTCAACCCAATCGGACCAATAGTGGCTCCCCTAGATCCAAAACGTCTATTTCCATACCCTTGGTCTACTGCGCATGCGTAGAATGACGATATTTCAACCCCAAACCCACCCATCGGATGCGCCTTCACAAATGCTTCACATTGATACCTCATACGACCCAATTGGACCATGCAGCGTATTTGAAATCTGGGGACTACTTTTTCTCCGCGGATGCTTTTTTCCGCGACCGCATCACCGCCAGACATGACCGCATCACCGCGGAGGGATTCGAGGTGAAAGGTCATGTGACCAGAAGTGCCGGAACTATAGCGGCCTTGACGCCTCAGAGGTGAAAGGCCGTGCATGGCCGCTCCCTATAACTTAACCTGGAATCAAGGGCATCAAGAGTTACCTCCCTGGAAAATACGACTTTAAATAGCCTTATACTACTACTTCCGCTCACTCTTAATCCCCATACACACTCATCCACACGCACCCCTCCCCGCACACACTCTTTCACCAATACTCACTCAATCAAACACTTACTCGCCCACTTAACGCTTTAACAGCTGTCTAAACGCGGAAGTGACGTCATCACTCATAGCGACAGTATCGTATGGAAACGCACCCACTTGACGGTACAGCTTGAATTATATAGCCTGTGGGCTTCGGTGTACCCAGGTCTCGGGTTGTACCACAAGTTGAGTGGACATACTTGTATTTTTGTCAATTCAAGTGATGCCGTTAGCGTTCCGTCAGCTGTTAAAGCAATAAGTGTAGGTAGGGGAGTGTTATAATTGAATAGTCGTCAGCGGTTGGTGATCCTCCAGAAACTACACTCTAGCAGGGAGATTTCTTACCAATGCTAATTTTTACGGGGGGAAAAGCTGAATTCAATACATGAATTCATTTATGATTTTAACATATATTTGTCTTTCATTTTTCACAGACGTTGACGTCCACACCCCAGATGAACGGACTATTTTGACCTACGTAGCATCTTATTACCATTACTTTACCAAGGCAGAGATCGAGAGCACTAGTGGGAGTGAAATCACACAGGTAATATAGCATCAGCTTAGAGCAAAGACGGAAACAAATTCAGTTTGGTTGTACTGAGCATGACCAGTTATTTCGATGTACAAGCGTCATATCCGACAGTTAATGGCCAGTCGTCACACAAAAGGAATATAACACCATTATCACTATTTTCTGCAAGAAAAAATCGGCCAACGGCTTAGTATGCCGCCGACAAGACTCGGTGATCTTCATTTCGTCAAATTCGTGTCAATGAAATTTATTAGTTTTTCCAAACGAATGGTAATTTTCTTTAGTAGATTGTATCTTATCCACGCTTTTGGTTGTACATGTTCATATGAACACTATTACGATTTTGTTACCGGATGTTCATACGATCCCTTCCGCAGAGTGGTGGTCCCATTGGACTTGAACTCCCGTCGTCTATGATGCCAGCTGTCTGGCCATACCACCTAGCAACAGACATCATGCACGATATGAGCGTATTTAGTCATCAGTGTGGGATATTCATCACGAAACTTGAAACACTTTTGTTCAATTTGTTTGATAGAATCATGTCCGAAGATTTCTGCGATACCCCTCATCCAGTGATTTTTTTTACATTGGCTGAAATCGTCGCATTTTCCTAGGATCTATCGAATGCTACTTGGCGAGATATAAATACGCCATATGCTGTACCTTTCAGAATATTGACTTTCCGGAATATTCCTATCCTGCAAAAAAAGATCCAGAAAAGATAAATAAGGTATGTGTTCTGTGTTTGACTGGTGAAAGTTGACACGTGTGTTTTTGAAATATCTTCCCTTTGAAAATGGATGTTACCTAGGTGTCGTCATAATTTTCATCAAATTTGTATGCGTGGCATGTATGCCCACTTGTTATGTAAATTCTTGACAAAATCTGACTGTTCACCTTAGTTTTGGGCATCCCAGAGCACAAACCAATAGGATTTTTATTAAATGGGCCATAAATAAATATGTCCCCGCTTGTATGGTCGTCCGTGAATGGTGAATGTCCCCGCTTTACACCTTTGACTCATTTGTTTGTGTGTGTGTTTGTTTATGTGTGTGTGTGCCTTTACGAAAGGTGTATAGCGGGGATATGAATACACATCTTCATACTGGGGACATGCACCTTCAACCGGGGACGTCCTCGGATTGACAAAGACTGGGAATCTGTTTCGCTGCCCGTTCTACGATGCTGTATGAATGAATCTTTAATCACCATACAGTATGTACAATATAAGAGTATGTATATATATGCAGAGATTATTGTTGAACAACTGAGATTGGCGGGAATAAAACCCCAGAGGGCTTGTTATATCCCAAATACTGATACGTATAATATCTTATTGGCAGGAAGTAAATATACAAAAATTAAATAATATAATGGTGAATAGACTGAGTCACATTGCTGAGCTCTGATTATAATATAAAAAAAAACAAATGTTGTTTGAGCTCGGTGGCCTAAGTAAATAATAACGATTTTACTTAAAAGAGGAAATTGTCACATGTCTACAGCATTGGAAGTAAGTACAATGGCGATGAAAGACGAAAATAAAATTCAATGCACCTTCGAAAATCTTATTGTTAAACAATATACACTGAGGTGTTATATAAGATAGACTTTTAAGCGGGCTTTAAAAGGTGACTGGGATAGACAAGACTTTAAATGCAGAGGCAAGACGTTCCAAATACGCGAAGCTTTCGACTTCGTTGAATAAAATGATAAGTTGGACAGCACTCGTGGCCTATAAAGATTAAGATTGGCTTGACGGGTTGGATAACAGTGGACTTCAGAAAATTTTGTAAAGTAATTTGAATATTTGATTGGGATGGAGAGAGGATTATTAAAAAATCTGTGGGTAAATGATAATACCAGGTAATCATTTATTTTATATATCTGGATGACATTCAGCTGTTTCATTGAGGGATTAGAGTGTGCATATTTAGTACTGGACGTTATTATACGAATAATTCTTTTTTGCAAGATCACAAGTGACTCGAGGTGAGTCGGAAATGTGTTTCCCCACACCAAATTACAGTAAGATACATAAGAATAGAACAAGGAATAATATAGCATAATCAGAGTTTTTCTGTTAAGACAGTTCCGTATGTGGCTGATAACACCAATGTTTCTCGATATTTTAGATGTGATTTCATCGATATGAGTCTGCCAGTTCAATTTTTCGTTGAAGTACACACCAAGGAATTTAAAATTAGTGACGGATTCAGTTTCGAAACCAGATATTATTACCTTCGGGGTATACGTATTTGGGGATCTGTTCGGTTTGAAGAAAATAAATTTTGTTTTCTTCACGTTCAACGAAAGTTTATTGCACGATAACCAATCCTTAAGTTTTTCTAATTCACGTGGCATAGTTTCAGCAAGTCTTATAGGATCGGAATCAGATAGGGTAGCACTAGTGTCATCAGCAAAGAGATTAATGTCAAGAATGGATGTGGTCATGCCGATATCATTTATGTATATTAAACAGTATATTAAACAGTAAACTCAAAGGGGTTTTTCTTTGATATTAAAAACGGGTGTATGCTTGAGTGTCCCGACTTTGGGGAGTGTTTTCATGTGTCCCCACTGGTAGAGCGGTTTTGGTTATTTCAAGTGCTGTGCAAATGTGAACTGGTATGAATGTGTCATGGAAATACCGAGGCTACCCAGAACACAGACCAGTAAGAGGTTTGTTAAGTAGCCAATACATAAAGAAGTCTTCACTTGTATGGTTGTCTGTGGATGTCGCCACTAAGCGCATTTCGTAAACATGTGTGAGTGCGCGTGTGTGTATGTTGGGGGTTTGTAAAAGGCAGAAAAAGGGGGAGGGGGCAAAACAATAGATAGTAGCCGACGGACCAGCGTAAATAAAATAAAAAAATGGAATCGGGTTTTCTTTCTCAAATTTAGCTTTTTATTGGCTACCGGCATATGAGTCACTCGTTTCTGAACTCTGTTTTTCCCTCGTGAAAGCTCCTTTGTCGAACCTAAAATGTTAGTACCTTTATCGAACCTAAAATGTTAGTACGTTGAAATAGATGTACAAATCGATCGCTAGAGTCCAGACAAAAGTTTTAATGGAGACAGTTTAGAATGAGAATTGGTCGCCCGAAAATGACGCTCCTCACAGCATGGTTTTCTGTCCGAACAAATGGTCAAAAATATCAATAGTCATGGTTGAAGAAGCAGAAACTGTTCTATATTTGTATTTGCATCTGAAAGCGGAAGACAATTACTCATATAATAACTCCTTCTTGGAAATATAACGCAATAAATTGGAAGTCCGTACCTCCCACGGTTGAAAATTCATACTCACTTGAATATTTGTTGAGCTTTTTCACATAATTCAAGAAAGCAGCCGACCCACGTGACATAGAAACTTTATTTTTTAGTATTATTGGTCAGCATGTCACATAGCATATATCTAGTATGAGTGGCCTGTATTCTGGTATATGACAAACAATAACGATATGCGTGTATCTGCGCTCTTGATGTGGTCCGCAAGGCTATGTGGGGGGGTGGGGAGGGCGGGGGGCGTGAGGGAGTGGAGATAACGGGAACAGTGTTCGGGATTCACTCATATTCTGGCATGCAATTTTAGTCGACTCTGTGGTTGTATTAAATTAGAGAAAAAGTCTTTGCTTTCTCTGTGCAAATCCATTCGTATTTAGTCTCACAACAGTACGCATAAAATCGCGAAAGCAAATATTCACTCGTTTTAGGCACATTTATCGTCGACAACGAATACGATCCCTGCAGAGTTTGCTTGGGAAATAGCTATATTCTTACCCGCGCCGTCAGAAAAACAGGCGCGCGTACTTTCGCCGGAACAACAGTTATTCCCCTTGTTTCTTTGCAAATACCATTCTCCTCCACCGTGTTTCAACGCTATATTATTTTATTCTAACAGATTTATCTTAACATTTCAGCAATATATACTCTATGATCTCTGTGCTTCTATACCAATTATATATAAATGCTATATCCAAATATCAAATATGAACGTTGTATTTCCGTGTATATGTGAGCGTTTACGAAAGGTGTATAGCGGAGACATTTATATCAATACACACCTTCATACTGGTCACACCCCTCCAAACGGGGACGTCTCCGGTTTGACAAAGACTGTTTCGCTGCCCGTTTTATGATGTTGT
This sequence comes from Hanleya hanleyi, assembly GCA_036873755.1. Classification (NCBI taxonomy): domain Eukaryota; kingdom Metazoa; phylum Mollusca; class Polyplacophora; order Lepidopleurida; family Hanleyidae; genus Hanleya; species Hanleya hanleyi. The sequence goes on from JAVTVY010000133.1 coordinate 29,128, forward strand.
GTACAACACTACAGTGAAAGAAAATAAACAAGGTACATGTCCACATTTTTAGTGGAGAAAACTCAAAGGGGTGTGTTTGAAAATATAAACGGTTTGCCTGAGTATTGGGTTCCTACGCTATATACGCACACGTACTGGCCATTCAAATCTACGAGAAAAGAAGAGAACATAATAAAGTTACCATACGTTCGCGACCATAGCCAAAAATTGCTCCGATTTTTGATAAATGGACTACATGGATAGCGGTATCACTATCTACCTGTCCAACTTCATGTTAAACGCGTGTACTAAACACCAGATACCGTCATATTAGTGTAATGCTTACGGTCAATATTTATCAAAGCACACAGTTTGAATCGTTATAAGTTGCTCTATTTTTCGCGCTGTCCAGTCAATTCACCCACAAACCGATTCACCCAGAACCTATTCACCCACAAAAAGTCAACTCACCCACAACCAGGTCAATTCACCCATAGTCGTAATGTTGGTTTATTCAACATATTTAAAGATGTAATCAGCCTCAAAATGGATGGATTTTGTAAACTCTCTCCTGTGCGTTTTTTTCAGCGGGGAAGATCACCAAAGCATCATATGTATTATATTTGATGATAGTGGGATCGTCATATACAACGAATACAAGAATATCTTGTCAGAGAAATTTGTAACTCTGCCCGCTTCGGCGGCTTTTCTGTCTCACCATTGATTGTGTGTTGTGCGCGGAGAGGAAAATGACGTCACTGCGTGACGTATGAGTGACATAGCGACGCTCACGAATTTGAATGCTGCACAGCTGCAGCCATGGGATAACGTCATGGCTCGTGCCTACGGTTCGGTGATGTCGCATAGCATACGTTAGTAGAATGCACCATATGTGTATACGCTTGTTGACACGGCCGTGGAAAAATAAACGGCGTTCCATGCTGTTTATTTTTAAAGACCAACTCCTTCTATTTTCTCGTGAATGGTAGAAACAAGTTTAGTTTTTGTGGTCAAATGTGTTTCATTTAGTACCTGTTGTAACATATGTCACTTTCGCTGAGTTTGAGAGACATCGATTTCAGCCCAGATTTGAGGCTGATTACATCTTTAATAGATATGGATATATTACATGTATAATTAATTAATATATTATATATTTCTGTCCCACCAAATAGAAATACTAAGTTCTCACTAAGTTGGATTTAGCTTATCAACAATTGTATTAGTAACACTGATCGATGCATGCCATCAAAGCAACAGTCTAAATAACAGTTATATCAAGGTAAAAGCATTGGTACGATAATTAAGCTGGATGGGTATTTAGTTTATCAACTATTCTTTTAATTCAAGTTGATTTCAAACATTTGACTTCAAAGAACTTTTGTATACAATGATAATTAAGAATGTGATAAATTTACTTTCAATGTCTTCCAGTCAATCATGTGACTTTTGTGCAACTTTCTCTTGGGGTTTGTAGAGGGCTTAGCTGTTTGATATCTTACCTGCCTTGCAATATTTTCCATATTAATCTTCAAATTTTAATGAATGTAAATATCAACCAAAATCTTGACATCATCACATATATGTCATGTCCGAGATACATCCTTGCTTTGTAGTCAGCACGTTAGACCGCGACATGAAGCATTGCAGCGTGACGGCTGTGATTTATGGCAGCATCGGACATGCTCTTCCGGAATAACCAGAGATTTTTATCGACAACTGGTGAGAGGGGAAGTTGAGTTCATTGACTGGCGATGTAAAAGCTGCAATCCCCCTGATGCTCCACAGAACGACAGACAGCATCCCCCTCCGGCTGTCCCACGAACAGATAGACGAAGGACCATGGATGCATAATTTTATGTAAATGGAAGCTTTCAGAGCGGGAAAACATTATGGAAGAGTAAGTACATGCACGTATTATGTCAAAATCCCACATCACAATAGTTAAACTGGATTCATCTGTAACAATATTTAAACTCATTTCATCTGCAAAATGTTCCAAAATGTTTTTTTAAAATTAATTTGTATTATTCTGTATCTTGTAGCTCAAGGAATGATCCTACACCAGAGGACCAGGATGACTCCGACTCAGAACTTAGAACTCAATTTTCGACATGTGGATGAAAGGACAGAGCGTGGGAAAACGAAACTTGTGGATAGTCATGGATATTCTCATGTGGTTAAGGTCAATGGTTTGACAATTCAAATATATTGTACAAGATAAGATAAATGATCACACGATCACAAAAGGATATTAATAAACATGGTTAGTGTTTGATTAATAAATGAAACTATTTAATTGAATCAATTCAGATTTGATTTGGTTGATTGCAAAGACGTGTTATTTAGTGAGGGCCATTTCCAAATTTTTAAAGTTTATTATTTTTTTATCAGATGCGCAGAGGTGGGACTATCTGCTGGATTTGCAGTGTTCGCAATAAGAACACAAGTTGCCAGGCAAGTGTATCGGAGAAGCAGGGATCCTTCACCTCTGGGAAACATGACCACATGCATCCATCTCAGCCCGGTCTGCTAACTGAAACTCTAATTACCCAAAATGTTAGTGTTTATGTGTCACCCAGTTTAATTAAAAACTATTACACATAATTTCTTAAAGATACTTCTGGTTAAATAAAAAGAGACATCAACAAACAAATTTTACGTTTTAACTACTTTGCATATTGAATACCTTTTTTTAAGAAATGATACATGTATTTTAAATGCATTTTCTTTACATATTCTAGGTCAAAAGTATTGCCAAACGGGACGTTTCCGGTCAGCTGGTACAATTGTTGAAGAGGTGATGGCTGAGCATGGAAAAGAAAGAGGCACTGCCTATCTGTCTATGCCTGGCCCTGAACTGCTTTTCAGGAGAGCAAACAGAGCAAGAGAAAAACTTTGTCGAAAGGATCCGACAAGCTTGGATTTTGATGTAAGTGCCTCTATGACATAAATTAACCATTTCCAATTGATTTTTGCTTAATTATATTAATTACTAATAAGCGTATTGATGTTGTCAAGTTTGATATTTTTTGGATGAAAATTAATGGAATATTATCTATTTTCAGATTGCCCAAGTTGTTCAAGGTTGTGCGAGAACCGCCCAAGCAACTCTTTTCCATCCATGCTTTTGTGAGGAATGGGGACGACATCAAACAGGTGCCATTAGCATTTTGCTTCATGTCCAAGAAAAGGCACAGAGACTACAAAAAGTTTAGTTTCTTACTTAAAAAATATTCAATGCTAAACGAATTATAATATTTTAAAGTTCTATGAAGTACATTTATAAAAATATATTTTCTTTCTCTTCAGAAATATCTGTATTGCAAAAATACCAACAATATATTAGCAAACATTTATTTTCAATGTTGCAGGTCTTCCAATCCCTTCGAGACTGTCTACACGATGACATTAATCTGCAACAAGATGTAGCCGATTTCGAGGCTGGGATATGGCAAGGATTCCGAGATGTCTTCCCCAACGCTAGCATCCGGGTTGCTCCTTCCACTGGTCCCAGGAAGTGTTTCGGAAGGTTCAGAAATTGAGACTAGAGCGTGCCTACCAGATGCAAGATGAAACGCACCCGTAAGTTCATCCATAAGCTACTGCCCCTACCGTTCTTGCCAGCAGAACATATTTTACCTGCCCCTCAGCGACTGTTGGACCAAGCCGTCACACCTGCCTTACTGGAGTTGATTGAGTACATCCAGGATACCTGGTTGGAGAACTCGGTCTGGCCCAAACGGAGCTGGTGCGTGTACGGGCTTTATATCCGGACGAACAACGATGTGGAAGGCCGACAAAAAGAACTCTACCGTCATATCCAAGGAAAGATGTTTGGATTATGGGGAGAGTATCGTGATGGAAGTAAGACTGCATCCCAGATTCTGCGGGCCATCGGAAGCCTGTATGGACCAACAGCGTGAACTGCTCTTCCTTATTTTTTTGACTAATTTTGTTCTAAATGCTGGAATTTCCATTGAAACGTTGTGTGCTTTGATACCATTGTTTTTGCTGTTCTGATACATTGATCAATTACATGTATGGTGCTAATTCATTTATATGTATGAAACATTACAATTTTAAGAAACATAGATTATGCAATATAGGTATTATATTTCATGGTCTGTACTAAATGATATATATTGGGCTATTTTATTTCAAGAACATGTAATATTCAAACTTGATCATTCTGACGTATAAAATGTAGTTAATAGACTAAGCATTGTTTTGCCTCTTGTAATCTACCCACAGATTATTTATACAATGAGTGATTGTTTGCTACACTGTGAAACCTGTGGTTTAATTCTCAGTCACTTCAAATGTTTCTTTGAAATCAACCTTGGCTAAAATTCTATTGTTTATTATTTTTCCATAACACTTTTCTAGACTATCGCCCCCTCCCCCCCCCCGCAAGCAGTCAAATAATTGCCCAATATATGCAATATACCCACTTCCTCTGAAATTTAGTCATTATGTATGTTGACTATAGCAACATTGAGACTTTGGGTGAATTGACCTGTTTGTGGGTGAATTGACTTTTTTGTGGGTGAATCGACCTGAAGTTGTGGGTGAATTGGTTGTGGGTGAATCGGTTTGTGGGTGAATTGACTGTGAATCATTCTCGGCTTATTATGTAAGCTTTTCTGACTTTTATCGGATTATGCCGTATAGTTAGCTGTGTTGTACGCCTAATTGCCATCCGTTCTATATTGATGGCCTTCCCTTGACTTACCGTCTTATCGCCAATCGTTGAACGTGCATTGTATTGCGATTATTTGTGGCGTATTGTAACGTCCATGGTAATTCGTAAAGAATTGTATCTATATTGTGTAATTAAGACATGGTCATCACTGGAAATGGATATATTTACCAAGAATTGTATCAGTTCAACTCATCACTTGGGAATTTCAACGGACATACATAGGAATATACAAACAGTATATCTCAAATATATATATATTATTTATTTCAAATAAGTACTCTTAACGAAATAGTCATAAATATACTTCGAGGAGAGTAAGGAGCAGGCATTAACTGTTTACTCTGTCTTAAATTGCGCAAACAACTAGTGCTACCTTTTAAGTTTGCTAAACAAACGTTGAAGATATACCACTAGCACTGTTGTGATGAAATACTATTATTTGCCAAAATGTTGATGAGTTGGACTCTGCCGTTTCATTCAACTTCAGTATGCAGTTGGCAATCTCTTGCAATCAACCGGCTGGTCTCACAATTTAACTGAATTCCCTTGAAACTTGCTTGTTGGGCATATTTTGCAGATGCGCATCTCCTATTTATCTGAAGAAATATTAATTTCTGTCAAAACTAATGTGATTTTCCCCATTACATGTAGGATAATCGAATAGCTTATATTGCATCCAAATAGTGCTATCAATTCAACGTGCTATCAACGAGTGTATTCACGTTCGAAGAGGAGTCTCATTTAGTTAATACATAAACTAGTTCTATATTTGATAATACTACACTCTATTTTATATCAATACTAAAATATTTACGTTCAGGTGTAACATGAGACCAACACCGGTAAATCTGGTTTCAATAATAGGCATGGTATTAACACAGATCAATCCGTTGAACCCAATTTTCTCAATTTACTATTGATTTCACGCCCAATGATTCCACTGCTAGCAGCCTGGGAGGCCCTGGAAAGCTTTACCCAAAGAAATTAGGATAATAGGCTTTACATTTCATCCTATATGAAGGTAGTGGAAAAATGCTTACATCGAACTCTGGTGAAGGAATCTATCGGTGTAATTTTCAGAAACTTCGTGATGACCAACAACAGTGCCTGGATAACCTGGATGATGAACCTCATTCCAAACTCGAGAAGCCTATTGCTCGGACAGAGTCAACCGCTCCTGCTGAAGACAAGGATACTCTCGTTGAGGAACAGTCCGCCGCCAAACTTATCATCAAGGAGATGGCCACGAAAATGAGAACATCAGAAGGTCCCGATGTTTACAAAATAGTTACTGAAGTTAAGGCCAAAAATTCGGAAGCGAAAACAAGAAAGTGCATTCTGAGTAAGTAGAATCTGAATAACTACGCCATATTCACCGGATATGGAATCATATCGATATATACGGCATTAGAATATTATTAAATTATTTCAACGAACCGATCCTAACTTGATTGTACAGGTATCCGGAAGCGAGAAGCGGTATTACAACGCGACAATTGTAGTATGTATTTGGGATAGAGCTTTTAACACAGCGGAAACTAAGATGTCAGAACTCACGGTGGGAAGGCAGAAACATACCTCTCGGCTCAAAAGTTACGTTGCCGGAACCTCTCTGTCATTGCAAAAAACCCTCACAGACCTACAAGCGGAATGGTGATGGATGAGTTTTCAGAAAATTCATTTTTCTCAGACCAGAAACGTATCATTTTAAAACTGACACCATCATGGAACATTAGGATTATCATTGCCGTCCGCAAAATAGAGGATTTGTGTGTGGGTTAC
>JAVTVY010000135.1:0-33565 GCA_036873755.1 Hanleya hanleyi
GCCACTATTTTCAAGAACTCTGGCGTTGAATGTATGTGGATATTGAAAAACTCAAAATGTCTTACGGAAGACCTTGATGCTAAAGGTCACATACCGTACAGACATGTATCACATGGGATTTCTCGACTCTCTATACTACAATCCCTCATCAGGACCTTATTGACCGTCTAAGTTCATTAATAGTATCTGTGTTCAAGAAAACTGATCGTAGATATATGTCGGAAGCCATAAAGCATTCTTTAGCTCTACTACATACAAGAGATATCATTCATGGGATGTTTCTTTGTTTATAGAGTTACTTGAATTTCTCATTAAAAATATCTATGTGAAATTTGGCAACACAATATATCAGCAGCATATAGGTATTCCAATGGGTACTAATTGTGCACCTCTGTTGGCTGACCTGTATTTGTTCTCTTATGAATATGACTATATGCAGGCGCTTTCAAAAACCGATCCATTCAAAACCCGTTCCTTCTCATTCACCAAACGCTATATAGACGATCTTCTCGCTGTGGATAATCGCTATATAAATGACGCAGTGAAGGATATATATCCACCTTCACTGGATTTGAAGGAAACTACAGATAGCGCTACAGGCACATCTTATTTAGATCTCTATCTCTATAAAAATGAAGCGGGCATTCTCTCTCGTCGACTTTATGACAAAAGAGATGATTACAATTTCGACATCGTAAACTATCCCTTTCTGGATAGTAATATTCCAGTGGGACCTGCATATAGCGTATACATATCTCGCTTAGTAGCATTTGCTAGATCCTGTGTTAAATGTGATGATTTTAATCAACGTCACAAAACATTGTTGCAGAAACTTATAAAACAGGGCTATTCCAGCAAGCGCCTCCACTCAAAGTTTCTCAAATTTGGCGATACATATCGCATGCTGATAGCAAAATACGAACGTAGCGTGCAAGATCTATGGCGCTACGTTTCGTAACGTGTCTAATTCCGCTTAACCCGGGGCTAGGGGCCGTATGAACCCATGTACTTCAAGATCCTCACGGTACTCATATGAACAGTCACAATTAAAGCGTGACTGAGATACATCTCTTTTTTTAGATGACGACTCTATAACGAATATTATGGATTAAGAATACTGATCAGCGATACGGATTTGATATTTTTGGAACATCATGATGTCTTGCCAGCATCATTGAAAACTGTTGACCGCTTCTCTCTTGCAGGAAACAAGCCTATGTTTATGTATACTATGATTGTCTTTTTGAATTTGGTGCTAATGCTGTTATGTGGAAAATGGAATAGGTCTTTGGATTATGGACGCGGATATTCTCTAATGGACGACGGCTGGATTATGAATGACGGACTAGACGCTTGTAATTTGACTCGGAGCTTTTTAGAATGTCTCTTCAATAAATTTGTTATGTGGAGGCTGGCGAACTTCCTTCGAATATACAGAGAGTCGAGTTATCACTGGAGTATGTAACGAAACTGCTCTCTACCCGTTTAAACTTGTCTTCTTCCATCTCTTAGAATACTTACAAACCTACATATTCTTGCAGCCGGTATTAGTCTCAATCAGAGTTTACCTAACAGGCTTTTATCACTTTCACCTTGGCAGTTAACCAAATCAGACAAACCTGGCAAACTTTAAAGGATGTTACTAACCAACTCGTGTATCAAGATTCATATGGTCTAATAGAGCAATAAGTGAATCTCATTATACTGCTTTCAAAGATAGTTACAAAGATCGAGAAAAAGTGGCTTGTGCTATTATTTTTTATTCTAAAATTGCGTCGTATCGATCCAGACGAGTTCCATTTTTCATGCTGAAGCCGAGGCTCTTTTATTAACAGCCGTAGATGATATTGCTTCCGGCAAAAGAAGACCGTACGTTACATTTTCGGATTCTTTATCATGCCGCGAAGCGACTGAGAATTTATATACCACTCATTTTTCAACTGTAGATATTCTAGATTTCTATGACTTAGTTTCAAGCAGCTGTTCGATATTGTGTTTTGTTGGTGCCCGGTCACTTTGGTCTCTCGAGAAATACTAAAGCTGATGCAAATTAGAGCGATATGCAAAAGGTACGACGTCTGGCGACTAAAAGCAACCATATGACTCTACAGGAAGCTTTCCTCGTCACTTCACTTTGGATTCTCGGACGTAGCCTTAGTATCTCAGCCGCGCTTTTATTGTGGATGTTTCCGTGGAGACCATGAATTATCCACACGACCTCTTGCACCGGCTTTAGCGGAATTATATACGCTGGCTCGGGAGCTGTTATGACAGATCAACTCCAGCAAATAACTTATCTGGTGTTAATGGATGAGCATCGAGGATGTCTGATGGAATGACCGCCTCAACATGGGGTAAACATGGTAAATGTAATTTCGACGACAACGTTACAACCTTGAAATCCGTTACAGTGATCTTAGACCGTGTATTTTTTTCATATAAGCTGAAGCTGTTTCAATTATAGGATACACGAGTTGATAACAAAGTTCACGATTCTAAATCAACTGAAGGTCATTCTCATCTTAGCTATTATAACTCATGAATATTTACTAAAGATGAGGAGGCTCAGCCGCGTAGGCCATGCGAGATTCACGGTTAGACATATTTTTTTGGCATAGAAGATCTTTCCAGTCGTACGAGAAATTTTTTAATTATTTAACCCTATCTGGCCTGGGCGATTTGGGGTGTATCGCAGCCTGGGGGGGGGGGGGTAGAAAGTGCCCCCTATATATTTTCTCTACCACTAAGGCTAGAGCGCTGAAACTTACCACACAGTATCTTGGGTTCAAGCTCTATCGTGAAATGTAAAAAAATCCAAGATGGCCGCTTCTCGGAAGCCATTTTTCGGCCTTTTTGGGGTCGATTTTTCTAAATTTTCATTTTCCCGATTTTCCTCTCGAAAAAAATCAAATAAAATATAGAATAATTAGCTTTGCATAAATAAAATACTTTCAAGGCCATTTAGCCAAGGAAAATGCGATGAAATGGAGCGAAAAGATTGAAAAACACGACTTTCGCGGATGCCACATGGCCGCCATTTTGAATTTTATCCATGATCCTCTGCCCGGGGGTATATGAAAATAGGCTCAAAATGACCCCAATAAGATAAGCTTAAAAGTCACCAAGTTTCAGCCTCCTCGGTTTTGTTTCGGAGCAGCAGAGAAAAGTTCACTAGGGGGGAGGCCAGGTAGGGGTAAGAGTATTTGTTTGGTTAAATAAATTTTGATGTAAATATTTTTTAAATTCATTTTCTCTTTCATTGTTACACTTTTAGTGGATTAATAACGTATTTAGATCGACTTTGATATTGTTCGTCGAGATATAAACGACTTATTGCTGATCATGACCTAATATTTTGAGTACTGTAATTTGAAATCTGAAAACGGTTCTAGCATAAGCTTTAGATAGAGATGTGAACATTCATCAATTCCAGTATGACATCAAATCCTATTAAGTTGACATCCCTGTTCTATGCACGGTATAGTAAAAAATATGTCTCTCAATTTTTCTCTTTTTTATGTGAGAGTAAACCTTGTTGTCAGTTTCTCTTCAGTTGAAAATGATGATATGCACACTGTAAGATAGATTGGACTTCGATGCAACGAGGTTGTTTGTCTGCGATAATCAACGTTGTTAATGTTTTCCGCATTTTATCTGTTAGCACTTTTTGCACTGGAGAGGTTTTCCATGCGCGTTCAGATATGTGCATACTACAATACTTGTTCGATCCAGTCATTCAATCTATGCACAAATAATTAACTGATGCCATTATACTTTGCAACTACACTTTCCTCCCGATGTCTAGGTCCTATTGAAGAGGTAGCGAAAAGAATTTTGGAGGATTTCACTGATAACCTAATAATATTAGCCACATTTGCTGCATTTTATTCTATTGGCACTTTTTGCACTTCGAAGGTTTACCCTCATAAGATACATGGACGTTCATGCTTGTGTTGGTAAAATGTTGAAGAATACTTGTTCGTCTCAGTTTATTAGCCTAGGCACAATTAATTAACTGATAACATGTTGATTAACCACTAAACAAACAGCTACCCCCATATCATACCTCGCAACTACACTTTCCTGTTGATGTCTAGGTCTTATTGAAGAGGTAGAGAAGAGGGTTTTGGACACATCTTCCATGATTGAAAGAATTAGTAAATGTAACGGCCGAAAAGGACCACCATGCATACACCTACGTTAAAAGTATTTTAGTCTGCTGAAAACAATTCTCAAAAATAAATAAAAAATACCTTTAAGCACTGAGGAAACCGTTCTTTCAATTGCAGATTCGTTTTACTTTCAGACAACATTCACTCTAAATATTCTCAGAATTGAGATTCTTCATATTTTATTTAAATATTAACAATAACTATACTGTAGGTAGAAATTTTGTTAGTTTTCTACAAGATAAGATAAAGTGTCAATGAACTGAATATCTATTTTTAACGGGTGCTGATTTTTGGAAAATAAAATCAGAAACGGAATTAGTTTACTATACACATAGAATGCATGATGATATACGTCTTACTTTTAAAAAATTCTTTAAAAATATTTGACTACGCAATCCTAGCCGGACACCAAATTTCTACCCTCGGAATATATGTCATCTTTTCTCGAAAATCATGGACTAAGAAGTATCTACGATGAAAGTGACGTCGAAAATAGGTGAGTGAGTAGGATTTAACGTCGTTTTCAACATTGTTTCAGTCATATCACGACGGTACCTACATGTGCCAGTACACGAGAGTATCCACAGTTCCTATTATTCTGGACACTGATCAGCCCAGTCAGTACAGCACCCGGTCACCCATCCAAGTATTGACCGAGCTCAACGCTGCTTAACTTCGGTGATCTGACGAGAACCGGTGTGCCCAACGTGATGCGCCGTACGTCGAAAATAGAAGTCATTATGATATAATATTCTATATTTCGGTTGTGATTATGCCATCGTCAGGATCAAATTTGAATGGATCTGAGAAGAATCAAGAGACAAACTTGAGCGACACCAAAACTGAACCAAACGGTACCAATACCAAGTCATTCTAATATGTGACAACATACAGCAGATACACCTTGACCATAGTCATACCGAAGTGTTTACACCAACTCTTCGGGATAACAAAACTTATAAACCTATTCCAACATAAATTGATTCTTGCAATACCCGATACCAACTGTCGAATCAGCTTCCGATAGATCATCACTTCACCATTTTGGCCGAGATAATCATTCAACTGACAGAACTGACACTTTCGTTTTATCATCTGCTTCTATGGGGGAAAACCGGAATGTGCACTCATCTATTATTTCAATCGAAATTCCCATTTGTCTCGAAGAGGATTAAATTGTCCAATAAATGAATTGCTATATATCATTGCAACAACGTTTCCAGTGCAGATTTGGAATGTCATTTTGGATGACTTTCTTTATCACAATAGAGTTTCTTAATGTGACGCCCATGAGAAGGTGCAGTTAGATATTCCGAAATTTATAACTCAGGATATTTTTTAAACACCTGTAGCCGTGGACTACGTTCCGCTACCACTATGCACGTAGTGACAAAGGAAACAACACTTGTCGCAGAATTTCGCTATGTAAATTGACCGTCACTGTTGTAATTGTAAATACGAGTTATGTTGCATGGAGAAGGGGGCATATAAGGTACCACTTGCCTGATTCTCATTTTTCTTGCTCTTTTGTCGGAAATTAGAGAGTACCATGATTGACACACGTTCTGGCTTAAACAGACGGCACTGATAATGTCAAATTTGATTCCGGCATTTCCCAGTTTCCCTCCCTGCTCAGAGTTAGTTAAGGACTCTTCTCAATAGAAGTTAACGCATTATATTTTAATTATGCCATGTATTATATTGCCGGTTTGTTCTTGCGTCAATTAGATATATTTTTAGCTATGGATTTTGTTCCTCTTTGAAAATATTCACCCATCATCTACTTTCTGAAAGTCACATTAAGCACCCGCGAGAGGTCACAAATGCGAACCTGCGTTTACAACGAGAACGGCAGTTCTGTTAACCCTACCTGGCCTGGGGGGTGGGCACTTTCCGCCACCTCCTTCACCCCCCCTGTTGGTTTTTTGCTCCTATCTCCGGAACGACATCTCCAAAAAAATTAGAGCTGAAACTCGGTGAGTTTTTTAGCCTGTTTGCATGAATCCCCGAGCAGAGAATCATGGGTAAATTTAAAATGGCGGCCATGTGAGGTACCAGAAAAGTGACGTTTTTGTCATATTTCTTCATTTTTTTCTTGCTTTTCTGCACGGAAAAGTGGAAAAACATATTTTATTTCATATCAGATTATCATTTACTAAGGGATCGTTTCCATTAATCGTTTTTTCTTCAGTCGCGATTTTTCTTCAATTTTCTCGATTGAAAAACGATCAGTCGCGAATCAGTCGCGAGGATATCGAGAAAAAAATTTAGAAAAAACGATTGAACCTTTTCTGGAAAAAACCATTCTCTCGCGATATCGTTTTTGAATCGTTTATCCATGCGCGATGCGTTCTTGATCGCGAATCTTCAATCGCGAGAGAATCGTTTTTTTTCAAGGCGCGAGAGAATCGTGAGGCGGAGTGATATTTGACACATAGGCCGTGTTGCCATCGTACGCCGCTCTATCCGCGAAATGGGAACTACATGTAATGTTGATTGCGGATTTGTCGATGGAAAAACCTATACTACTATACTATACTGTATAAATGCGCAAGATAACCGAATAATATATATGATTCACGATCTATAGTCTCCTACAAGCCGAAGTAGGGCGTATGCTGGAAATATCTATACATATACCTGTACCATGCTTCCTGTGACGTTCGCGCTCAGATTTACTCTGGCGAAGCGTAAATGACAAAATTACATGTTTATTCAATAATCGTGTGAGTCGACAATGTATTAATGTTCAGTCATTCCCTTCATACTTTCGATAATTTCCTCATATATTCATGCAACTTGGTATAAACAATACAGGATGATAGTCACAATATCTTGTTTTGTAAATACCGGGTACAGGTCATAAGTGGATTTGAGTTCGTCGTTGATTGCATTATCAGAATGATTACGGCACAGGCTTCATAGAGGTGCGAATAGGCGCATGGCGATAACCCAGAACAGCTTAGCCCTCCAGCCGAGAATTTCTAGGTTAATTAAGTTGAAAAATAGTGTAATTAAATATGTATATTTTGTTATAGTAAAACATACATTAGGAAAGGGTATCCATTCATGTTTTGGTACAGTTTTTAAACTATTGAGATGTGAATAAGTTCAAAAAATCACCATCAAGTTAATTTTATCTATTATAAAAATATTCGCGGCAGTGATTTCATATTTATATCAAATACATATCACAATGGTGATTGAATCGCATATAACGGTTGGATTCGCATATGTACAATACTTTTAATTTTATATTTTGATAAATGAACTATGAATGATTCCAAAGGGAAGCTCAAGCCAAAAACCAACTGAATAGTATATAATTTCATCTCTTACTGGATTAACCAGTTGTGAAAAATTTTACAAATAGCCCGCGCTATATATTAATAATTAAGTGCTTTCGAAGACTCAAAACCCCGTATGACAATGTTATATTCAATACAGCGCCATCTATCTACACAAGGAAAATGGTGATCGTAGTACAAAAAACCATGTGTACAGCGAAAATCTGACGAATCAACTCAAAAATTCAGCCCGCACAGATGCCAAAAACGTTCACGATAAATACTACACAAGAAAACTGGAATAATACCGGCTTTAAAACACAGAAATGCCCAAAATAATAGACGAAATTGCAAGTGCAAATGACCCAATCTGACCATATCCGGGTCTGTGTCCCGTACAAAATATATGTAAATATGAAGTTATAATCATATGCATAACCATTATTCCTATGTATATATATAGATATTTTTTTTCAATTTCTTTCAATATCCCCATCGTATCTATATAACCGCCAACTGTACAGAAACACGCTATAGTTTTACACTAGGCAAAGAATGGAAAAGGAAGAAGAAAAATGATCGAACTTTATATAGTCTGACTGAAGTGTTAGAAACTCGAACATGTATGCGGGTCAGTCAGGCTGAACCAATGGCGTACTACTTTCGGCTATAATCCTCAATCGTTTTTTTTTCAATCGTTTATATTTTCTCGATTAAAAAGCGATTGAATCGCGATATCGCTTTTTATTCGCGAGAATTTTCTCGATTGAAAAACGATTGCCAACAGAAAAAAACCCATTCGAACAGCGATCGCGAATGAATCGTTTATTTTGAAGAAAAAAACCCATTCCCTCGCGCCTTGGAAAATCGCGACTTCGAGAAAATTTGACGAAATAAACGATTCATTCGCGAACGATAATTGGAAACGGTGCCTAATTTATCATGCAGTTTTTTTCGAGGAAAAAACTAAAATAAGAAATTCGAAAATTCTGACCGAAAAAACGTCAAAAATGTTCTTTTTGAAAAAATGACGTCATTTTGGACTTAATTTATATATTCTTGAAGGGCTTGACCCAAAGATATAGTGTGGTAAGTTTCAGCCCCATAGCCTTTGTGATAGCGAAAATATATCGGGGGTGCACTTTACGCCTCCCCCCCCCCTTCCCCCGGCTGCGATACACCCAAATCGCCCAGGTCAGATAGGGTTAAAAAAGTTCCCATTACACACATAACACTCTAATCAGTTCCCAACAGAATGGTCAATGAGATTGGTCTCGAGATACAGAACACATTTGATTCTGTGTGCGGGACACAGAGTATCGGCATGTGCGATCATTTGACTTATTGTCACTACGCTGGATTTTCTGCTAAGATGTACCATGTCGTGTTACTACCGGATTGACGTCGTTCCTGTTCTTTGAGTATATTGTGTAACCGCTAAATTTTAACTTTCGTCTTTTTTTTGTCATTATTGGTGAAAATAGCAATTACAGCAACAGATACTAGATGTGAACACGACTGACAAGCAGATTATTGTCTAAATAGCCGGGGTTATAACACAAATCCGGTATCAAGGGAATTAACAGAATTCGCGTTAGCGTTGCCAAAGTAAATCCTAGCGTGAGCCTTCGCTTTCTCAATTATAATTCCAGTACACGTATGATTATCCGTGTGAATTATTCAAGAGCCGATATTGAATAAATCTATAATAATTTACAAACTAGAGGAACCGTTTGGTTAACCCCTTCAAAAACAAAGTTATAATTAAAAAAAAACACCTATTCTTTCCTCGTTATGGTTTAGCAGTTACAAAATTGTCGTAATATTTATTCAGTTGAAACTCTGTCGGCAACTCCATTGTTTGATTATGCATATCGAATGATAGAAGGCTGGACCTTTTTCATAATGTAACCACAGGAGACACCAATGATTCCCTAAGGAGCTAATGAGCACAAGAAAGAGCTGATATGGAAAAGCAGCAAACTAGACAATCCTTGATCAAACTTGTATTTTAGTTAGAAGAATCACAGGCTCGTGCAAGGACACGAACCATTATCCAAAAATGGAATTACGCTGTAATGCTGAAGTCACGTATTTAATTCCGATTGACTCTGACTGGTTTCTTACGCATAAACTTGGAACCGAAGGACAGTGTAAACTGTAGGATGGTTAGATGATCCTCCGATAGGGGTCACTTCCCAAATGGTTTTTAAAAAGTATTTGGAAGTTTCTGATACGCTGAGTCAAGGCTGACTTCCAAACGCCATAAATTGATTTATCTATGATTGTGTGTAGTTCAAAGTTAATCTCACTACCCATTTTTGTTTCTTCACTCGGATATAGATTGATGATTATTTCAAACAAAACTGGATTTTCGTTTGGCTAACCAATGGCTTAGGGAGAAATTACGGTTCTATTTTTTTACGCATGAAGTGTCGCGTTTACTGCTTGAAGAGCTCAAGTTTCTAATTCTGGGAAGAAACCGGAAACCTAATGGAAACAGTTTCCGAGCCAATGACGAACAACTTGCCTATTCACGCAACTAATTTTAGTTTGTATAGGCACTATTCTCTTCAGTGTCCGTTGATTACCATAATGTTTGCATGCACGATTCTGCAGGAATTAGCAATATGTGTTCTGGGATCGGGCTCTGCCGACGGAAGTCGTTTGAATTTTTAAGGTCTATTTACTACGATTGGTCGGCAATTCAATCCACGATAACTTTGCGATAATTATTTAACTACACGTTCACCTGCAACTGTAATGGACATATCTATTTAGGATTGCATTGATAATACTTGTATTCGGATACGCAGGTCAGTTGATGTCAATGTCTTCTCGAAATTAATGGGAGTACTGTAAGCATGGACTCCTAAGTTATGAGATAGATTAAATCTAAGCTTTTGTTGACAGCTTTCCCATAAAATCAATTAACCTTTAGCTGACTCCCACTAAACATCCGTAATAAATCAAAATATATTAAATTGGTGACAATCACGTCTGAGTAACGGTTTTACACTTGCATGTCCTGGACGGTATCTGGAACAGGTTGAAAGGGAAGAAAGTACCTGAAGGGAACGTTATTCGGACCGAATATTAAACCTATCTGGACTGGGCTTCACGAGACTTGTCCATTCCTGTGGGACATTTAGTCCCCCCCCCCACCCCACCCCCGTTTAATTATTTTCTTAGCCCTTAAGCTAGGTAACTGAAACTTGCTTCACTATATCTTTGTATCAAGCTCTACTGGGAAAGGTAACAAAATAAAAAAAATAAACGCTTTGATGACATTACAGTGACGTCATTTTCAAGAAAGGCTTTTTGGTCAATCGTTTGTTCAGATTTATCGAATTTGTTAATCATGTAATTTCTTAAATTAGTTAATTAAGTAATTATGTAAATAATAGGTCGGTTGTGAAATAATAGCTTTGCCAACTTTTCCTCGCAAAAGCAGGAATTTTGGGAAAAATGAGAAAATGATCAGTTTTCTGGAACCCAACATGTCCGCCATTTTGAGCTGACCCATGGTCCTCCGTTCGAGCGTATGCATATAGGCTCAACATGACCTCAATATGAGAACCTACAAAATGACGGCCGCTTTTTTTTGTGCCGAAGATCGGTTAGCAATTTGGTAGGGTTAAGGTAGAGATTAAATTTCAGCAGACTGTCATGGTTGGTCAAATGAAATCAATAGTTATCAAGTCAGACATGTGTGGTGACGCTGTTTTCAATTGCACCCGTCCATTCATATCCCTATATCATCTTTCACTCTTAGCCGTGTCCGCTATCTGCTCTCAATTTCGAAAATCTAGAAGGTACTGAATAAGAAGCCAACGATTAAAATGGTGTTGTTATTGCAATCAATTTCGAAAGCTCGATTCGAACTATATGCAAATAGACATTACGGTATCAAAATGATCTTCGCCCTATCAATTACGTGACATTTGAAAGCTTTCAACCGTTTCTTTCTTTAAGTGCTAAGGTGAAAGCAACTATCGAATTCCTGATATTTTATCCGAATACCTAATGGACCTAAATGGATATTTCATCTTTGTTTGATTAGAAATTACAGCCATGAAGTGTCTCGCCATATATTGATTATATTTCATCGCACTGATTGTCAGTTACGATACTTCTAACCAAAGACATTCTTTAGTTTACACTTAAGACATTAACATGACACGTTCTCGACGATCGACATGCATTGAGCATCAATGTCCAGGCATGTCTCCACCAAATTGAAACGAATGACATGGCGATCTACCTGAAGAGTATACATGAGCGTCGGGTCTCACAGACTTGTTTTCTGAATAAGAATACTGTTTGTCGTCTAGCGGTCAGATAGTTCATTCCTGTCCATCATATGACTTGATAGATCAACACTATATCATTGCTCTTGAATATTTGTATCTAATACCGCGCTTGCCCATGCTAGAGGCCGTGAGGTCATGTTATCCAAGACATCCACTTGAACGGATACAATACAAGCGTGGCTGACATACAAATCATCAGATGGACATTTTTTTGTTCTTGTGATATTTTTAGATATTCGATCAGAATATTGGCCTGTGGGGTCATATGACTTCTTGCCAGGACGTGGGCATATATTTTTTTCCACCACCTGTATATGTTGCGTTTAATCAATACAGTACATGATGCCCTAGATTTTACAGCAACGAGAAGTTATCATACTACCGTTGTATTTCGGCTATTAACCCTACCTGTCCTGGGCGAGCAGGTGAAGAGCGCCCTTGGAGGCCAGTACTATCAGAAAATGTGAAGAATTACAACGCATATAAGGGAAGTGGGAAGAGGTGCCGACATACTGACAGAGCCACAAGACTTCACAGTATAGTCTTCTGGTTAACCTATTCTAATGCACATACTAAAAATCTAACGATTCGTGATATGTGTTGTCTTATTTCAGGTACGCTTTCATTGTACCTGTTCATGTGGCAACTTGGATGACATGACCACACGGCCCCTAGCACCGGCATAAGCGGTATTAGATACCAATCTAAAGAGCTATGATGGAAATGCTCTGACAACTCGTATATTGGTAATTGGTGAGCTGCTTCGCTGTGACAACTCGTACACTGGGGATTGGTGAGCTGCATCGTCGTTAGATGAAAATGACGGCATTTAACACAAAAGACACAACAGAAATCCAAGATGGTTGATCTGATGATTAAAGAAATGCATTATTTTGGTCGATTTTTCGAATTTATATTTAAGTTATTTTCTCCTAATAAACTGAGTATTACACTAGGAAATAATTATCTGTCGTGAAATGAAGTATACTTTGCACACTTTTAACCACAGAATAGCAATATTCAAAGGAACGAAAACATCGCAATTGTCGCACCCCATTTTACCTTATCCTTTACTTGAAGGGGTAAAGCAAATAGGCTTCAGTGGAGTTCAAATAATAAGCTATAAAGTCACGGAATATCAGTTTTTAATTGTTTGTCGTTTTAGCGTCTGGTATTTGAAGCCAAAGTTTGAGCAAGTAGGTTTAAGGTTAAATACACAGGAACAAAATCGATGCTCGTGGTAAGCATAGTGCGCATTAAATGTACTGTGACATTTTGGAATGGATATTATGACTATATTTTGGGAGATTCTTCATCCTAAATATATGCCCAATCAATTCTGAAAAGTTTGTGATATTGGCCGTCGTACTGGCTGTGTGTGACGCATTGCCACACACGACCACCTGACGACCCCGCCACCCCGCAGCTTGGAAAAACGACTGGTTTGAAAACATAGTTTACGTTCTCGCTTGGATAGTTGGATTGCATTGTGTGAAGTCCTTCTCAGGTGAAGAGCGCCCATTAGTAGTGAAAAATACCACCATGTACTTCTAGACTAAATTATTAGGAGAATAGTCTCTCTGTGTCGAACACTAGCTGTATGATAGAGAAAGTATTCAAAAAAATGTTTGGTGTATTGTAACCTACACTCGAATCTTGCTGAACCATATTTTATCCAGTCATCAATGTTTGACAATATAATTTAGTTGTGTAATAATATGTCCACATGAACATCTACAATAAAAGTGAGGCCGGGATACGAATCATCACAGAGATCGTTTTTGGTTCTTGTGACGTTTTTGTCGGTGGGGTCATATGACGATGGCATCGTTTTCCACTACCCTTTTAATGTTTAATGTGTTTAATTGTCTGTATATTGTGAGATTCTACTGGTGGACGTTTCGTTTCCGAGTTTTGCTCTCTTTCCAAATCATCGTGATTTTTGTGACTTGTAAACATGGCAGAGAATGAAGAGCTTGGCCAACATCGGGTCTCATAGGAACTTGCATTCTATAAATAGTCGTTTGGGCCGTTTTTCCCCATCTGTCGGTCACACAGTTCATCATTATAAATCAGATGTCTTGATGGGACCTTTACATCAACACGCTGAAATACTTTAGATATAATACCAATAAAAACCGGTGCTAGGGGGAGTGTGATCATGTCATTCAAGATGTCCACATGAACAAGCGCAATAAAAGCGTGGCTGGGATAAAAATCGTCACAGGCATCATTTATGGTTCTTGTAATGTTTTTTTTTAGAAATGTGCAATCAATATATTTGTCTGTAATTATCAATACAGACTCACATATGTAACTATCCATGTTTTCATGAGCGAAGGTTTCCGGTTTTTTGAGAATCATTCATGGTAACCTCAAAATATTTTAACACATATCTGTGTATTCTATATTATAAGATATTACCTACATGCACATTTTAACGGCGATGTCTGGTATCATTGTTCGTCAGTATCTGAACACACAAAAAAGGGAAAGTGACTAAAAAACTACATATCATTCCAGTGGGATCTCAGGATAAAAATACACAAATTTTCACCATTTAGCCATCGGTGATCGCAGTAAGTCTAATCAATGATGGAATTATCTCTCTTGATGACATATTAACGAGGTCAGCATATGTCTTGAGACGTGGTACCGATATTAAGATTAAGATAGATTACAAGCGTCTAGTCCGTCATTCATAATCCAGCCGTCGTCCATTAGAGAATATCCGCGTCCATAATCCAAAGACCTATTCCATTTTCCATATAACAGTATTAGCACCAACTTCAAAAAGACAATCATAGTATACATAAACATAGGCTTGTTTCCTGCAAGAGAGAAGCGGTCAACAGTTTTCAATGATGCCGGCAAGACATCATGATGTTCCAAAAATATCAAATCCGTATCGCTGATCAGTATTCTTAATCCATAATATTCGTAGTAAAGTCGTCATCTAAAGAATGATGTATCTCAGTCACGCTTTGATTGTGACAGTTCATATCAGTACCATGAGGTTCTTGAAGTACATGGGTTCATACGGCCCCTAGCCCCAGGTTAAGCGGAATTAGACACAAGTTACGAAACGTAGCGCCATAGATCTTGCACGCTACGTTCGTATTTTGCTATCAGCATGCGATATGTATCGCCAAATTTGAGAAACTTTGAGTGTAGGCGCTTGGTGGAATAGCCCTGTTTTTTAAGTTTCTGCACCAGTGTTTTGTGACGTTGATTAAAATCGTCACATTTAACACAGGATCTAGCAAATGCTACTAAGCGAGATATGTATACGCCATATGCAGGTCCCACTGGAATATTACTGTCCAGAAAGGGATAGTTTACGATGTCGAAATTGTAATCATCTCTTTTGTCATAAAGTCGACGAGAGAGAATGCCCGCTTCATTTTTATAGAGATATAGATCTAAATATGATGTGCCTGTAGGGCTATCTGTAGTTTCCTTCAAATCCAGTGAAGGTGGATATATATCCTTCACTGCCTCATTTATATAGCGGTTATCCACAGCGAGAAGATCGTCTATATAGCGTTTGGTGAATGAGAAGGAACGGGCTTTGAATGGATCGGTTTTTGAAAGCGCCTGCATATAGTCATATTCATAAGAGAACAGATACAGGTCAGCCAACAGGGTTGCACAATTAGTACCCATTGGAATACCTATATGCTGCTGATATATTGTGTTGCCAAATTTCACATAGATATTTTTAATGAGAAATTCAAGCAACTCTATAAACAAAGAAACATCCCATGAATGATATCTCTTGTATGTAGTAGAGCTAAAGAATGCTTTATGGCTTCCGACATTAATATATCTACGATCAGTTTTCTTGAACACAGATACTATTAATGAACTTAGACGGTCAATAAGGTCCTGATGAGGGATTGTAGTATAGAGAGTCGAGAAATCCCATGTGGATACATGTCTGTACGGTATGTGACCTTTAGCATCAAGTTCTTGCGTAAGACATTTTGAGTTTTTCAATATTCACATACATTCAACGCCAGAGTTCTTAGAAATAATGGCGCAATACCTTTCCCAAAATGCTTTTACCTCCTGAAGGGCCCTCGTCAATAGGGTTGAAAGAAGCTTGGTGGTGCAGCTTCTAGAACCAGCTATGAATCTAGCTTTGTATGGTGATTTATGCATTTTGGGAGTCCAGTATAGTTTTGGTATGTCGTTATGATTGGTTGAAAGACAAATACCTCTTTCCCTGAGAAACTTTTTGTGATTGTTAAATAAATCTTCCAGAGTAAATGCAGTTTGGGAGTAAGTAGACGTATTTGATGAAGATATGTCTACACTCAATTCTTTAACCAGCACCTGGTAATAGTAATATTTACATATGAATATTATATTATTCGGAGCTTTGTCTGCTGGGACTATGACGAATTTACTCTGGAGATTTGCTAGAACTTCTTGCGAATTGAGGTTTCTCAGTACTTGTTTTGCTTGGGGAAGAGTACTTCTGTCAATATGGCGGATTGTTTCAACGACCTTGCTCTTGGTGAGGTCCAGCCAATCAGCGAGTACTGTAGGTTCAACTTTTTCTCGCTTAGACCAATCAATAACGTACTGTTCCAATCTGACAGGACTATCTTCTTGTCGGCCTTCAGATTTATTCTTCTTGGCTCTCTATATTTAGGTCCTTTCATCAGGGGTAATTTCAGATCCTTATCACTCACCACATCAAGGTCACCAGTCACAATATGTTTGCATGGTGTATAGATAAAGTTCGACGATTCACAATCACAACTATAGCCTCCTGACGTGTATAAGTTCCAGTCAAACTCCTGGACAGCATTGGAGTAATTGAATATTTTGGTGGCTATAGATTTAGTGTACTTATATGAAATGCAAGGAGGTTCTGTGAACTTAAAATAGTTTGGCACAGCGTTGCGTACCTCTGGATCATTCAGGATTCGAGGTAAATTAATGATGTCCAGTCCTTTATCTAAGTAGTTGAGTTTCAAGAAAAGCCGATCTTGAGATGTTTCGATTATGTTCACTGGACGATACAACCGAAAATACGCTATATCTTGACATACTTTAATGATTTTTGATGGTATTATATTTCTTGAAGACGCAGATTGTTGTATATCTCTGGCTATTTGATCTAAAGCTCTCAGAGGTAACGCATACAGAACTGTACGTAAGCTATGTATACTATTGGGTGTGTTAGTTAAACCCACTAAGTAATTTAAAGTGATACGATCGTGAATCATCGAACTATTAAACTTTCGCCAACCATGGCTGCGATGTCTCCGTTGATGGTGTTTATATAGTTGGGTAATGTTGGATATATTTGAACGGCGGTTTGTAGCATTTCTGAACCCACTGACATTATCATTTAAACCAAACGGAAACACGGACCCAAGTTTTAGCATCCAGAATAATTCTCGCTCTCGGATTTTTCTCTCAAATCCAAAGGGGGAATCCTTAGTAGATGGATAGACGACGTCTATGATCTGAATACTAAAGTTATCCCAGCCATGGTCGGATCCAGAAAGATGCTTACCTATAAGCAATTGCTTTTTCCTAACGGATTTTCTGTGACCGTTCACCCTAAGATGGAGTCTTTGGGTGGTCTTGACAGCATACTGTTGACCACACTTCTTACAGGAAACTAAATAAATACAGTTTGTAGTAGAACAACTAAGATCAACATACGAGTTAACAGAATATGAGTTACCAGTTAACGCGGAACTAAATGAAGCTGAAGTATTAAAGAGTGGACACGTGAGACGTTTTATTAATTCCCTGGATGTAGGTGGCGTACTGAATTAGTTGCAGAATATTTATTTATACGGTTGGCTATAATATTACGAGAACTGTCCCAAATACTACATTGTGTGCAGTGTCGATTATTTCCCGAAAGTATTTCATTTAGGTTTAAGGGTTTACCACCGATATAAAGATATTTTTGTGTAATAATTTACCTCTGGGGCGAGGTATGAAAGACGTGGGATCATTTGGGGTTTTCTCACATACGCTTTATTTTTTCTCACTGCCGTTGAATGTTATGGTTTATTTTCTACAAACAACAATGAGGCAAAGTTACTCTTCAAGAACAAGAAAACATACTATGGTTAATTTTCGTGATATACGCTTGATGCTAAAAGAAAATAACGGCTAAAGTCGCATTTCTGTTATAAAAGAATAGATAGTATACCCATAAAATATATTCCGTTCACAAACACAGTCAAGCGTAAGTCATACACATATAGAATTACCTCCAGAAAAAGTCATCTCGAGTCATCGTAGTACGTTTTCGTGATTGATACAAATTCATATTATCGTGTTACCAAACAACCAAGGAACCCATGTATAGTTCAAAATACCATCATAGCATTCCGTGGGGTGCATTCAAGTCTACACTTTTCCTTCCTTGAAGTAACGTATATAATCCAATGACTCGAAGAATATTTTCCTGTAGAGTCATATGGTTGCTTTTTAGTCGCCAGATGTTGTCCATTTTTCCCACCTCTTGCATATCGCTCTGATTTATTACCTGTATATGGTAGGATTCTGCTGGTGGACCGTTAGTCCCCGAAACCCGCCCTCTGTACATGTCACTCGAAAAATATATGTAGTTTATTGTTCCGGTGGAGAATTTAAGTCGGACATTACAGGTTAGTGTTTCTAGCTTTCTTGCATTTATCAGGTTACCCCATGTTAAGGCATGTACTCCAACAGACGTCCATGATGCTCATCCATTAACATCAGATAAGTTGTTTGAACAGATCTGTCATCACAGCTTCCGAACTAGCGTATCTAATTCCGCTTGAGCCGGCGCTAGGAGCCGTGTAGATACTTCATAGTCTCCAGATGAACAGCTGCAATAAAAGCGCGGCTGAGATACTAATGCTACGTCCGAGAATCCACCGTATTCTCGGGTCTGAATGTTAGGTGTCGAAGAATATTTTCCTGTAGAGTCATATGGTTGCTTTTTAGTCGCCATACGTCAAGTTTTCCCGCCTCTTGCATAACGCTCCACTCATGTACATACCTGAAAAAAAGTTTTGTTAAATGCATTCAGGTCGACTCTTTGTTTCGCTCGGTTCAAACGGGCTACACAGCCTAGGAGCACAAGTATCCATGTATGTTATTTGTGGTGATGTATACGCACAATATCTACATCAGCCTGAAGTGTTGCGTTTACTGCTGGAAGAGCTCGAATTTCTAATTCTGGAAACAAACCGGAAACCTAATGGAAACAGTTCCCGAGCCAATTACCAACTGGTTTCCGAGAATGGATACTTGCCGATTCACGCAACTAATTCTAGTTTGTATAGACACTATTCTCTCCAGTGTCCGGTGTATGCCATAATGTTTGCATGTACAATTCTGCAGGCAGTATGAATATGGGTTCTGGAAGAAAACTCTGTCGACGGAAGTCGTCTTAATTTTTATGGGCTATTTACCAAGGTTATTTAGCAATTCCATCCACGCTGAATTTGCGATTATTATTTAACTACACTTTCACAAGCAACTGTAATGGACATATCTATTTAGGATTGCATTGATAATACTTGTATTGGGATACGCAGGTCAGTTGATGTCAATGTCTTCTCGAAATTAATGGGAGTACTGTAAGCATGGACTCCTAAGTTACGAGATAGATTATATCTAAGCTTTTGTGACAACTTTCCCATGAAATCAATTAACCTTTAGCTGACTCCCACTAAACATCCGTAATAAATCAAAATATATTAAATCGGTGACAATCACGTCTGAGCAACGGTTTTACACTTGCATCTCCTGATCGGTAACTGGAACAGATTGAAAGAGAAGAAAGTACCTGAAGGGAACGTTATTCGGATCAAATATTAAACCTATCTGGACTGAGCTTTATGACACCTGTCCATTCCTGGGGGACATTTCGCCCCCCCCCCCACCCCATTTAATTATTGTTCTTATCCCTTAAGCTAGGCAGCTGAAACTTGCTACACTATATCTTTGGATCAAACTCGACTAGAAAATGTAAACAAATTCATGGTGACCGCCTGATGACATCATAGTGACGTCATTTTTAAGAAACGCTTTTTGGTCAAACTTTTGTTCAGATTTATCGAATTTATTAATCATGTTATTTCTTAAATTAGTTAATTAATTATGTAAATAATAGGTCGGTTGTGAAATAATAGCTTTTCCCACTTTTCCTCGCGAAAGCAGGAATTTTGGGGAAAATGAGAAAATGACTACTTTTCTGGAACCCCACATGTCCGCCATTTTGAACTGACACATGGTCCTCCGTTCGAGCGTATGCATATACGCTCAACATGACCTTAATATGAGAACCTACAAAATCACGGCCGCTTTTTTGTGCCGAAGATCGGTTAGCAATTTGGTAGGGTTAAGGTAGAGATTAAATTTCAGCAGACTGTCATGTTATCAAGTCAGACATGTGTGGTGACGCTGTTTTCAATTGCGCCCGTCCATTCATATCCCTAGATCATCTTTCACTCTTAGCCGTGTCCGCTATCTGTTGTCAATTTCGAAAATCTAGAAGGTACTGAATAAGAAGCCAACATTTAAAATGGTGTTGTTATTGCAATCAATTTCGAAAGCTCGATTCGAACTATATACAAATAGACATTACGGTATCAAAATGATCTTCGCCGTATCAATTACGTGACATTTGGAAGCTTTCAGCCGTTTCTTTCTTTAAGTGCTAAGGTGAAAGCAACCATCGAATTCCTGATATTTTATCCGAAATACCTAATGGACCTAAATGGATAATTCATTTTTGTTTTGACTAGAAATTACAGCCATGAAGTGTCTCGCCATATATTGATTTCATTTCATCGCACTGATTGTCAGTTACGATACTTCTAACCAAAGACATTCTATAGTTTACACTTAAGACATTAACATGAGATGTTCTCGACGATCGACACGCGTTGAGCTTCATTGTCCAGGCATGTCCTCACAAAATTGAAACGAATGACATGGCGATCTACCTGAAGAGTATACTTGAGCGTCGGGTCTCACAGACTTTTTGTCGTCTAGCGGTCAGATAGTTCATTCCTTTCCATCATATGACTTGACAGAGCAACACTATTTCATTGTTCTTGGATATTTGTATCTAATACGGCGCCTGCCGGTGCTAGGGGCCGTGAGGTCATGTTATTCAAGACATCCACTTGCACGGATGCAATACAAGCGTGGCTGATATACAAATCATCAGAAGGACATTTTTTGTTCTTGTGATATTTGTAGATATCCAATCAGAATATTGGCCTGACATATGGTCATATGACTTCTTGCCAGTACGTCGGCATCTTTTTTTCCACCACCTGTGTATGTTGCGTTTAATCAAGTCAGTACATGATGCCCTAGATTTTACAGCAACGAGAAGTTGCTATACTACCGTTGTATTTCGGCTATTAACCCTACCTGGCCTGGGCGAGCAGGTGAAGAGCGGCCACATCGCCGCCACATCCATCCTCTAAATAGTTCTCTTAGTCTTCGAGCTTGGGATCTGAAACTCCTCGCAAAATATCTTGGAGGCCAGTACTATCAGAAAATGTGAAGAATTACAACGCATATAAGGGAAGTGGGAAGAGGTGCCGACATACTGACAGAGCCACAAGACTTCACAGTATAGTCTTCTGGTTAACCTATTCTAAAGCACATACCAAAAATCTAACGATTCGTGATATGTGTTGTATCTCAGGAACGCTTTTATTGTACCTGTTCATGTGGCAACTTGGATGACATGACCACACGGCCCCTAACACCGGCATAAGCGGTATCAGATACCAATCTAAAGAGCTATGATGGAAATGCTCTGACAACTCGTATATTGGTAATTGGTGAGCTGTGTCACTGTGACAACTCGTACACTGGGGATTGGTGAGCTGCATCGTCGTCAGATGAAAATGACGGCATTTAACACAAAAGACACAAAAGAAATCCAAGAGGGTTGATCTGATGATTAAAGAAATGGAATATTTTGGTCGATATTTCGAATTTATTTTTAAGTTATTTTCTCCTAATAAACTGAGTATTACACTAGGAAATAATTATCTGTCGTGAAATGAAGTATACTTTGCACATCACTTTTATCCACAGAATAGCAATATTAAAAAGAATGAAAACATCGCATTTGTCGTACCTCACATGGACGCCATTTTACTTGATCCTTCACTTGAAGGGGTAAAGCAAATAGGCTTCAGTGGACTTCAAATAATACGCTATAAAGTCACGGAATATCAGCTTTTAATTGTTTGTCGTTTTAACGTCTGGTATTTGAAGCCAAAGTTTGAGCGAGTAGGTTTAAGGTTAAATACACGGAATGACGTCACTTTCTAAAACAAATCGATGCTCGTGGTAAGCATAGTGCGCATTAAATGTACTGTGACATTTTAGAATGGATATTATGACTATATTTTGAGAGATTCTTCATCCTAAATATATGCCTAATCAATTCTGGAAAGTTTGCGATATTGGCCGTCGTACTGGCTGTGTATGACGCATTGCGCCACACACGACCACCTGACGACCCCGCCACCCGGCAGCTTGGAAAAACGACTGGTCTGAAAACATAGTTTACGCTCTCGCTCGGATAATTGGATTGCATTATGTGAAGTCCTTCCCAGGTGAAGATCGCCCATTAGTAGTGAAAAATACCACCATGTACTTCTAGACTAAATTATTAGGAGAATAGTCTCTCTGTGTCGAACGCTAGCTGTGTGATTGAGAAAGTATTAAAAAAAATGTTTGGTGTATTGTAACCTACACTCGAATCTTGCTGAACCATATTTTATCCAGTCATCAATGTTTGATAATATGATTTAGTTGTGTAATAATATGTCCACATGAACATCTACAATACAAGTGAGGCCGGGATACGAATCATCACAGAGATCATTTTTGGTTCTTGTGACGTTTTTGTCGGTGGGGTCATATAACGATGGCATCGTTTTCCACTACCCTTTTAATGTTTAATGTGTTTAATTGTTGTCTGTATATTGTGAGATTCTACCGGTGGACGTGTAGTTCCCGAGGTTTGCCCTCTTTACAAATCATCGTGATTTTTGTGACTTGTAAACATTACAGAGAATGAAGAGCTTGGTCTCATAGGTATTTGTTCTGAATAAGAACTTGCATTCTATGAATACTCCCCCGTTTGGGCCGTTCTTCCCCATCTGGCGGTCACATAGTTCATTATTTTAAATCAGATTTCTTGATGGGTCCATTACATCAACACGCTGAAATACTTTGGATCTAATACCATTAAATACCGGTGCTAGGGGGAGTGTGATCATGTCATTCAAGATGTCCACATGAACAAGCGCAATAAAAGCGTGGCTGGGATAAAAATCATCACAGGGGCCATTTATGGTTCCTGTAATGTTTTTTTAGAAATATGCAATCAATATATTTGTCTGTAGTTATCAATACAGACTCACATGATGTAACTAACCATGTTTTCATGAGCGAAGGTTTCCGGTTCTTTGAAAATCATTCATGGTAACCCCTTAATATTTTAACACATATCTGTGTATTCTATATTATAAGAATATTACCTACATGTACATTTTAACGATGATGTCTAGTATCATTGTTCGTCAGTATCTGAACACAAAAAAGGGAAAGTGGCTGATAAACTACATACCATTCCAGTGAGATCTCAGGATAAAAATACACAAATTTCCCCCAGTTAGCCATCGGAGATCGCAGTAAGTCTAATCAATGATGGAATTATCTCCCTTGATGACCTATTAACGAGGTCAGCATCTGTCTTGAAACGTGGTACCGATATTAGGATTAAGATAGATGCCAAATTCCATTAATTCCCTGGATGAATTAGTTGCAGAATATTTATTTATACGGTGAGCTATAATATTACTAGAACTGTCCCAAATACTACATTGTGTGCAGTGTCGATTATTTCTCAATAGTATTTCATTTAGGTTTAAGGATAGCTATCCCCTTAGAGGGTCAAAACTGGTCATTTTTTTTTATTTCTGCATTCAAATATTCACTATTTCCTCTAACATTTGGTGAAAAAATGAAATCAAAATTATAAATACAAGTGCTTCAATATTAGGTTTAAAAATTTGAACTTCCGAGGCACTGGAACAATTAAACAGATTGCCTTAGCTTGGGCTTGGCTACTATTATTGTTGTCTGTTAAATTTCCCTTTCCAAAACTAATTTCCGCAGTATTATGGTAAGTTAATTATCTATTAGTTCTACTTATTTACATTAATCTACCCCCTTCTGATCAAAACCATGCAAACATCCGTATTTTTGTTTCTAATTATAACAGTGACACGTCAATCAGACACCCGCCGTGAAGTGATCTACACAGGTGTAAACAATTCTCAGCTGACCAAGTATTAGCAAGTTTTTAAAATTTAAATTGGACTTTAAATCGCCTTGATGAAAAAAACTTCGGGTAATAGTTATCCAGAATAAACAGGAATTCGAGTAGGTCCCATTAGACAGATCAAAAATGTATTTGACAATAGCATTCAAGCAAAAAATTTGGATTAATTCATCAGATGTATAGCTGGACACATTTTGCCCAATTTCTAGCCTTTCATTTTTGTACAAATCCGAGATTTAAACGTTTATTTCTCGAAAAGTATCCATGCTACGCTTTTGAAATTTGGCATGCTTGTTACTTATAAGGTGGTCTAGTAAACCTTATCTCACTTTTTGTAAGTTCGGATTAGTTTTTTAATTATTCAACTTTTAAGACAAACAACCGTAAAATAGTACGGTTTTTTCAATTTATTTCAGTAAAATAGCTGTAAAAACAAAACCAGGCAAAAATATAAAAAAAATGAGATAAAGTTTACTAGTTCGAATTATCTCCTATCAAGGTATACCATCAAAGTTGAAACAAGACCAACAGTTTTCTTGAAATTTCAATTGAAAAATGGACGCTATTGTTTTCATTTTAATTTTTTTAAATTGCAATATTTTCTACACAGTAGCAGCGTCGGTTATACAAATCATATATTTGGAATCCCTACGATGTACGCTTTCATAAAACATATAGTTTATTATGGTTATCTTGTATATTTATTGATACAGACGACAAATTGTCACGAGGGTGCAAAAACTGCCACTAAGGAGATAGCTATCCTTAAGGGTTTACAACCGATATAAAGATATTTTTGTGTAATAATTTACCGCTGGGGCGAGGTATGAAAGACGTGGGATCATATGGCGTTTTCTCGCACACGCCGTTATATTTTCTCACCGCCTTCGAATGTTATGGTTTATTTTCTAAAAACAATGAGGCAAAGTTACTTTTCAAGAACAAGAAAACATACCGTAGCTAATGTTCGTAATATACGCTTAATGCTAAAAGAAAAGAACGGGCAAAGCCGCATTTCTGTTATAAAACAATAGTTCGTATACCGATACACTCTATTCGGTTCACAAAAACACAGCCAAGCATGAGTCATGCACATATAGAATTTAATATTACCTCCAAAACTAAACGGCTCGAATCATCGTAGCACGATTTCGCGATTGATACCACAAATTCATATTATCATGTTACCAAACAGCCAGCTACACAACCAAGGAACCCATGTATAGCTGAAAGATACCATCTTAGCATTCCGTGGGGTGCATTCAAGTCTACACTTTTCCTTGGTTGAAGTGAGGTATATAACCTAATGACCCATGTACATGTCTGAAAAAGAAGAGTTTAGTTAAATGCATTGAGGTCGACCCTTTGTTTCGCTCGGTTCAAAGGAGCTACACCGCCTTGGAGCAAAATTATCCATGTATGTTGTATATGGTGATGTATACGTACAATATTTACATCAGCCTGCATGAATATCAATAGATATCCAAGTAAATCGGAATATCGGAGGAAGTCAGATATCTTACAATATTTCTATAAGAACTAGTGTCAGCAGCGTTGGCTCCCACGATAGGTGTTTAAGGGGGAATATCACTCGTCTTTAATACCTTTCTGTGATGATGACCCATTTCTTGTGCTGATCGTTTAAATGGATTTAACCCTGTTATTTTTTTATTTTATCTTTAATTCCTTCTGCGCTGTTACACAAACTATAATGCTGGTATATACGAGTTCTGTAAGTGTATGTCAGTGTATGAAAATTAGCCGAAAACTAGAAATTTTCTCTTAGATAAGAAATTTACAACTGAATTATAGATTTTGGATATTTTGCTCTATCTTCGACAAGTTAGGGATGATTTATCGGGGGAAAAATGTGTCCTGTCGAATGTCGTGTCCGAGTTGTCACAGCGACACAGCTCACCAATTATCAATATACGAGTTGTCAGAGCATTTCCAACATAGCTCTCTAGATTTGTATCTAATATCGCTTATGCCGTGTGGACATGTCATCCAATTTGTCACATGTACAGACACAATAAAAGAGTATCTGAGATACAACACATATCACGAATCGTTAGATTCTTTGTATGTGCATTAGAATAGGTTAACCAGAAGACTATGCTGTGAAGTCATGTGGCTCTGTCACTATGTCGGCACCTCTTCCCACTTTCCTTACATGTGTTTAAATTTTAACAAATATATTTGCTTACTCAGCCGTCAGATTACATATTGCATTTCTTATAATATGATGAAAAATTCAGAATTTGTCATTTGGACACAAAGATATTGAAGATTATTTCCTCAGATATCTTCGAACATGTAAAAATAGATCTCATTTCTATAAACTAATCAAACTTTTGGGGAATATTCTGAACGTTCAATTATTCCAAATAAACAAATTTTAGATGGCATTCTTTCCATGTTAACATGTGCTAATATATATGACATATGTGCCGCATATATGACATATATGGCGCATATATTTAGTGCTTCCGCTTGTGGTATAATAATATAATATAATGCTTTATTTATTTTTGGAGGATTCCATACGGCCCAAGGGCTACAAAGGTGGTTTCCTCTACAGTAGATATATTCATAATATCAATAACTGGCCATGATTAACTAGAAAACTTATTTAGAATATATGTATACATATAAATGTTTTCGTCCGTTTGCATAAAAAAATGACAATGGAAAAGGGCAATGGACTATAATAGGGCAATGGACTATAATAGGGCTTATGGTATAGTATATAATACATGAGAAAGTATGTCTTTTTCTGTTTTCTACCTCCAAATTTATATCGTTACATTCACACATTTGCCATTCATACGAAGCCACCAATTCCTATGCATTTGTAGTGTATTCTTTATGAACAGTATGGATAATATTGGGAAGACTTCACATCATATCAATCGCATAATGAAATACACATAATAACGGATCATACTTGATTATAATATATACATTTGTACTCTGGTACCACGGTTTTACTTTGACTGATCACAGTGCTCATATGGCAAGACTGGATCAAATAGTTGTCGAAAATGGAACATGTTTAAATCCTATTGGTCATCATGTCACGTATGATGTGTAACATATCATGAATATTCCTTTCTTGACAACACCATTTACGGTTTGTTCAGGTTTCGACATCATTACACATCAAGAAACAGGATTGGTGTAAATTTGTTATTATGCAAGCACCGAACAGATTTGGTTTCCACATCCGGCTGGTCTTGATCTTCAAAATGTACTCATGCATTTAGTTCAGCTTGATACATCGTGCCGACAACCTTTCATTTGCCAGGTTTCAAGCGGCTTGATGACTTGTGTCGATATTAAAGCAGGAATAAATACATCGTCAACATCTCCCTCTCAAGGTGATGAACACTGGGTATAAATTCCAACATCCCCGAACTTCAAATCCTGTTGAAGGATTTCAGTTTCAGCGTTGTATAACAAAGCTTATCCATTACTTGTATTTAGAGGGCCGTTAACCGACAAAAATGTCGTATTTGCTGGACGTACTAAATGCCTCTGTCTTGGATGCACATATAACAAAAGGTAAACTTCTCTCCTGTGGCAAGATGTCAGTAATACTGTAATACTCTCTTTGGGAAGAGATGGCTCACAACAGACTCTCCTTTTCTTCGTCCGACGGCCCCTCGTTCTCGAAACCTTTGTGACTCCCGTCCCTCTCCGCATCACTCCAATCTGAAATGTATGCATTCGTTATTTAGATGGCTCTTAGCGTTTGACCCCCGTGGTATCTACAGATAGCTATATGATATTTTTTGTACTACGGTATTACCGTATTCATTTCTACTTTTCCACTTTCTATGAGGGTCTCAGATGAAGTAGTGTTATTATCCAGGTCCTGTGAGAACATTATGTAGCAACCACTACTAATAATAGAAAAAAACGCTAATGTTAGAAAACTACCTATTATGTGCATGTATCTACGGACAATAATTATTTAATAATGGCCCAGTCATTTCAACTGATTCTTCTGTGGAATAAACAGGGTGTTTAAAACAACAATTCACATTTTACCAAATTACAACACTTATAAGGGAAGTGGGAAGAGGTGCCGACATACTGACAGAGTCACATGGCTTCACAGTATAGTCTTCTGGTTAACCCATTCTAAAGCACATACCAAGAATCTAACAATTCATGATATGTGTTGTATCTCAGGTACGCTTTTATTGTACCTGTTGATGTGGCAACTTGGATGACATGACCACACGGCCCCTAGCACCGGCATAAGCGGTATTAGATACAAATCTAGAGAGCTATGATGGAAATGCTCTGACAACTCGTATACTGGTAATTGGTGAGTTGTATCGCTGTGACAACTCGTACACTGGGGATTGGTGAGCTGTATCGTCGTCAGATGAAAATGACGGCATTTAACACAAAAGACTAGTCTGTAAGGCCCGATGTCGACCAAGCATCAACTTCCCACAAATGCCAACATATATCAAAGACCAAAAGGTCTGTACTCGGATTCAGATTCTTGTTCCTTGGAATCGTCTGTATCACTCTCATCGCTATCGATTTCCCTCTCCGATGTTTCTCCGTTTTTTGTTTCCTTTTGTCCCGAACGGTGGTAGCATTTTGGTGGTTTGTCAACTTGTATCTTCAAATGAGGAACAGACATGATTTACTCAACCTGAGGACAACTTAATTTTATAACTTTGAAATCGAAGAAGAGACACTGGCAGATCAGAGTGATTCCTATCGTTGTTACAGCAGATACCCCAACGAATAGAACATATATAACATAACGGTTAACAATACCTTCTCCTGACCATAGAATACGTTCTGGTATTAGCTTACACAATGTATGAATGGCTATATGATATGACGTTTTGTCAATCACTGAGCAATTTGGGATATAAATGCTGTTTGAGAGAGACTGGTGCTTGAGATACATAGCATCGTTCATTTCTTGCAACTAGCTTGCCTGATGTGTTAGAATTACCATTTTGACACATGTTTTTGTTTTTTCCCCAGTGTGTCTGAGATACATCATTCTCCAGATAACGACTTTACAACGAAAATCATATGGATTAAGAATACTGATCAGTGATACGGATTTGATAGATTTGGAACATTAACATTGAAAATTGTTGATCACTTCTCTCTTACAGTAAAACTATCTCATATTTAAATATACTCTGATTTTTTTTTAATTGATGCTCATGTAATATATGAATTAGGTCTTATTATGGACGTGAACATTCTTGAATCGTTGACGACGGATATTGAATGAGGAATAAACGCTTGAATTTTTTGTTCAAGTCTATGACGTAAATTGTTTCACTTGGTGACTGACACACAATACACAGGAAAACGGCTCTGAAATCCATGAGAAAATAATACAGATCAGTGATACTGTTTTTACAATAGGAGCATCTTTGAAACTGTTGAAGATTTATCCCTTTCACGAAACTACTAACTTCCTATTGATTTTCTGATCACGGACAAAACGATCAATTATTCCAGCCATATAATTTCACATATAGTACACCAGTCTTAGTATCGTGGAAATATTGCGCGCATGTGAAACATACGAAGATACGAAGATCAATGGGATGCATTATTAAAGCAAAGGATACGGAAATGGGTTAACTGGGTCAGTATAAAAGGGAAGTGTTCATCAGCGGAAGCTGGTCGGATAATTGGACTGTTGCAAGCCTCATGTTGGTAATCTACTTTCCGCAGCTGATAACAAGCGGATAAACTTGCTCTAATCAAAGGACAAACAGGTATGCCCACTGGTCATATATTTATTGAAGATCAATATTGTTGGACAGTTTGAGTTGACTCCGGTCATGTTTTGATCAGCTTGTCATCCACGAGCAGGAAACATCAACCTGGTATTTCGATAAAAGGCTCCGAGTGTTAACATGTTGACAGGTTGGTTTAATTGCTCTACTGATTCGATGTCCGCCAGGAGTGACACCTAATATACCTCTAGTAAAATAACGAATATTCAACAATTCAACAGACCGAACTATCGAGATTACCAGAGATAGATTCAAAGTCAATCAGGTTACAACTTTATGTCTAACCCTGCCAAGTTCTCGGGGCTATATTTTGCTATAGCTAAATGCTCCTGCTACTTAGCTCATGATGATGTGATGGAGGAAGTACGTGTATATTGCATTTCAAAAACCTTTTTTGTTTCATAGGATAAACTCTCCAGGCGATTTTGGATGAATCTCAACCTAGGCAGAGTTCTCGTTATCCTTATCTGAAAAGCCGGAATTAATCAAACAATATCCTTGGCTCAAGTTTTATTAGAGAATTTTTAGAAATCCACGATGTTTCTCTGGTGACGTAACAAACTAGCCGTATTCTGAAAATTTGACCTATTTTTCCGTGTTTTTTAAAAATATTTTATTTACTCGTAGACATGCGGAAAAGGTAAATTTCCAGCGACAATCGCATGACTGCCATTTAGAGTCTACTACTTATGCTCTGATCGAGTTTCATTTCTCGTTTTATCATACATATGGAACTGCTCGTAAGTTTACGGACTTCGATTTCGCCGAGAAGAGGAAATCGGTATGTCCACTCAGGAAATCCATAACTGCTTTACCAAGTACTTCAAGCAATATCTCTCGTCTATATCTGCATCGAATACAGGTCATCGACGAGACAAGATGTGGCCCTTTACTGACCTGGTGTCGGCTTTAATATCCGTTTCTGAAGAATATTTCAAGCACACCATATTTTTCAGTATTGACATGGCCGGTCAGTTTCATCTAATATATAGTCGCTCAGTTCGACCAATTATTGAGGAAATTGCGGAATGGGGCAATCGAAGGCCATTATCAGGGTTATTTAGGAAAATGTTCGAAGCACATCGTAGAATTCCCATCCATGTACCTAATCGTTTCAACTGTACGGTTTCTTTCTTCCTGACTGACTCTCGAGTGACTACCACTCGAATTTAATTTCCTGAGAAACAGTGAACTTATCAAGTTATCTGAGGACGACGAATTTTTCATTGAAATTTGTGTTGTATAGAAGAATTCATGGGAGAACGTGAGATAACCTACATATGCATATCGATATTTTCGTTCCGGTAATATGGCCTGTACAGATACGTACACCAAGTTTAGGACTGTAGCTAAGATAAATGGATAATGTTCACCTGGAGCCGCCCCAGATATGATTCAATGTGATAAAATCTGGACAATGAGCTCGGTGCGCCTTGTATTCCCTGGGAGATTTCCAGGGGCGTCTAGATATAAGGAAGAGTGTATTATATAGCCCTAATAAAGCAAGTACCAAATATTGGTAAATGAATTAGAAGGAAAGCGTTGATATGCAATTCACAGTGTGTGCAATTTTTTTTTTATACTGCAGAAATGAACTTTCATTATTGAAGAAAGTGTTGTCCACACGAAGTTTTTGAATGTACCATCGTACGTTTCACGAGGCAGAGTTGCAAGCAACGAAATTCATATCCCTGCGGGAATGAGAGAGATCTCACTAACAACCCAAAATGTGCGTTTCGTGTTCGAAAATATGTTCGTAACCAATCGAGTCGATTCCAAATTCAAGCGAATTGTCGTTCATTGAGAATTGGTTAACCTCACCGTTCTGCCGGCATCATTGGACACAACTGCTGAATAACGGAATGGAAAATAGATGCCACGAGACTGCAGTTCGTTCGATCATTGCGATCATTACCGTTCCTGCGATAATCTATCTAAACAGACAAAAAATGCGTGGATTATATATTCATTATCTAGAAAACTACTTGGAATACATGTGAATGATACAGATTGCAAGATAGGAAGACTACGATATCTTCCTTGCATCGTCGATAATTGCTGATCGCTTGCATCTCGCCAAATCCTAGCTTCTGTTTATTTATATTCATTTAAAACCTGCTTCTTGTTTGTTAATATTAACGAGCGTTACATTCGACATACTTTAGGCAACCTATCTCCAAAACGAAGGCCTTTGTCATCTACTTTCTGGCGAGAGAAGAGGAAAAATCTTTCAACAAGAAATGTTCCTCAGCGAATTCCTATACCTGGTGTCTGTGTAATGTATACGTTAAGTCTATCAGGCCTGAGGGCCAAAATGGCTCCCCCTACCAAACTCTCTGCTCGATATCTGGAACGACACAAAATTGAGAGCTGACACCCCGTGACTCTATAGTCGGCATCATTGGAAACTGCTGACTGCTGGCTGAATGCGACGTTAAACCCTAATTCTCTCTCTCTCTCCTGCTGACTGCTGGATGGCGAACTGGAAATGGATGCCACGAGCTTGCAATTCTTGTGATAATTACAGTTCCTGCGATAATCTACCTAAACAGACACAAACAATGCTTGGTTGACATATATTATTCTGTAGAAAAGTACTTGAAATACTTGTGAATGATACTGATTACAAGATAGAAGCAGTGCGATGTCTTGCTTGCATCGCCGATAATTGCTGATCGCTTGCATCTCGCCAAATGCAAGCTGCTGTTTACTTATATTTATTTGAAACCTGCTCCTTGTTTGTCAATATTAACGAACGTAACATTCGACATCCATTAGGCAACCTTTCCTCAAAACGAAGGCCTTTGTCATCTAGTTTGTGGTGAGAGAAAAGGAAGAATCTTTCAGCAAGAAAGGTTCCTCAACGAATTTCTACCTGGAATCTGTTTAATGTATACGTTAAGGGGGATGTCAATAGAGCATTTTTTTGTGTGACATTTTTTTGTGTGACGTATAGCGGATTTTGAAATGATATAGTTATCAAAGGAACAAACAACCAAACCATGACTCGAGATACATACCAACGCTTGCAGCCTATTAGACAAGGTGGTAGTCTAAGACATTGAAGATTGGACTTTTGCATGTTATCCGGTTAACATCTTTGACCCATGTTCCTCGCTTTTGAGAACTATCTAGTTCATACGAATAAATTTAGAGAATGACAACGCCTTCACTCGGTCTAACTAACTCTCTATATTAAACTTAATATTAAGGTCTGGTTACGGAAATATCTGATAGGTTTCTAGAATTTGAGGTTGGGTTTAATCTCCACGATAACTGAACAACCTAATTCTATAATTCCAAAGGCAATTTAAGCAGTAGTAATAATTGATTCAGTCATTTAGGATTATATAAATACTAGCTTTTTATGCGATGGTTTTGCGTCGCTGTATATTGGAAGAACACATTTATAAAACTACAGGCACCCAAACTGATAGGTCCCCCCGTGTGTTTGCAGAACGTCATTAGAGGGCGAGCAAACTGCTAAAGGCACTTTCAGTGCACACACGCTAGCGTATCAGTGGTAATCATTATCGGCTTATTATCGCCAACACACCAGAAGCATCCGTATTCCAAAAGTTGTTTGCCTCTCTTCTTGTACGTTTCCAGTTGTTTTTTCCTTCTTCAATTCTAATGATATCCG
>JAVTVY010000136.1:0-36668 GCA_036873755.1 Hanleya hanleyi
AAAAGAACACACATTCACCTGGTCAGAAGATTGTGACAAAGCTTTTACACAGCTGAAATCTGCACTACAGGCCCCACCTATTCTTCATTACCCTAACTTCAATAAAGATTTCATTCTTTATACCGATGCATCTGCATTTTCAATCGGTTATATTCTGGGCCAACTGAATGAGAAGGGAGATGAAGTTGTCATTGCATATGGTGGTCGTGCACTTAAGAACTGTGAAATCCGTTGGGGCATCACAGATAGAGAATTTTTAGCTATTGTAGAAGGTATAAGGCAGTTTCATGTGTACCTGGCGAATGGTCACTTCAAGGTGATAACAGATCATAGTGCTTTGACCACTCTACAAAGCTTGAAATGCAAAACTGGGCGCATAGAGAGATGGACCATGTTTCTGCAGCAATACAATTTTACCATAACACATAAGGCAGGAAAGAAACATTCCAATGCTGATGCCTTATCTAGACGAGTCTATCCTGCTCCTGGAGAGCAAAGGATAGAAAACATAATGACCACAGCAAGTACACAGGCATCTTCCTCTGCAGAAGTATTGTCAGCTGCCGAGGATGCCTATATGGCTCTTGAACCTATTCGCGCACTGCAGGAAGTAATGGCAATCTCACTAAATGAATTATGTGAAACACAAAGACAAGATCCCCAACCCGTACCGTACATTGAATTTCTTGCACATGATCGCATCCCAGACGACAAACAAATTGCCAGTAGATTACTTGCTGACCATCTGTCATATCAGATGTCTGATGGTGTTCTTTATCACCTATATTCTCCCAGAGGAAAGGGTTCAAAAGCTGATAGAGAAGTAACACAGCTGTGTGTACCATCCGTCATGAGGGATGACATCTTGCGGTCATATCACGATAGTCTTGGATATCAAGGACAAGATAGAACACAACGTGCTATTTCACAGAAATATTTCTGGCCTAAAATGCAGTCTGACATTGAGTACTACGTGAAATCCTGTGAAATTTGTCAGACATCAAAACGGTACTATCATCAGAAAAAGGCCCCTCTCCGACCACTTCCTATTGGCAGCACATTCAGTCGGTTACATATGGATATACTAGGTCCTCTTACGAAGAGTTCTGGGGGACACAAATACATTCTATTGTTCACATGCTCATTTTCCAAGTGGCTAGAAGCATACCCATTGAAATCGGCAGAGGCTGCTGAAGTCGCCCGTGTTCTGTACTCTGAAATAAGCTGTCGTTATGGTGCACCCAAAGAAATTTTATCAGACAGGGGTAAACATTTTTTGTCCCATTTAGTCACAGAAATGTGCAAAATGTTTCAGATAACACGGCTCAGAACAAGCAGTTATCATCCTCAAACTAATGCCGCATGTGAAAGAATGAACAGCACTATTTTACAGACTCTGAGGGCTTACTGTAAGCCAGACCAGTCAAACTGGCCAGAGGTTCTCCCTTCAGTGTTAATGGCTTATAGAATGACACCAGCAACTGAGTCTACAGGTCATAGCCCCTTTCAATTGGTATTTGGGCATGTTGCCACACTTCCCATAGACACAGCCCTGTTGCCAGAACCTAAGATGGGAAGAGATGCTAAAGAGCACTTGAATCAACTTAAAGCAAACTTAGAAATCACCTGTGCCATAGCACATGACAACATAGTACTAGCACAAGAAAAATACACAAAACAACACAATAAAACTGCTGCAGTACCACCATTCAAAGAAAATGATAGGGTTTGGCTATACTGTATGAAGAAAGAGGAAGGTTTATCAGCAAAACTGTGGAGGAAATGGTTAGGGCCATACTATATTTGCATAAACTACGACAACAATACATACAAGTTACGTCGGGTTTCAGATCATGTGCTAGTCAGATCTGTGGTACATGCAAACAGATTAAGGCCATACATTGACCCAAATGTCAGACCAACGAATCCCCCAGACGAAGTCAATGCCCCTGATGATTTAAATCCTGAAGAACTACCTCAAACAAATACACAACCACAGAACACAACACAAGCACAACCTTCACAAACACAGCCTAATCCAAGGAAAAAACGAAACACAACTCCACAATTGCCATCACAAATACAACAGCAAAATAACTCAGAAAAAGTCAAAGAGGTCAGAATTAAAAAGATATTGAAATCAACTAAAAAGCATGGTGATTTTTGGTACAAAGTTCGTCTAACAAATGTTCGAGGTCCTCTCTGGTTCAAAGAAGATCTCCTACCTGGTAATGTGGTTAGACATTTTCATGCCACAAAAACTCAAAATGGCAGAGCACGACGAAGACAAGGTGGCACTGTGCAACTTCTCAGGACATGTAACATAATTAGACCAAGCATATGTCGCTGCTTTTAAAAAAAACTTATATAGGTAGCGCTGGAACCATGGTCTTGTACCTTATATTGCATGATGCAAGGACTTCACAGCAGTACAGATTGTACCCAACTGAAGCCTCACAAAATGTATTACATAGAATATGGGAACTTAGCATGTTTATTTATATTTCCGTATCATTAGTAACATTACCCATCTAAAAGCCTTTAGATGCAAATCAAGTAAGAAATTTCCAATATACACTGTAACACTCATTTTGAAATCGTTTGTTTTGTGTCAATAACGTATGTGTAGCCACTTAGTATTGGCAAATACCATATCCAAAATCTGTATTCCTTTGGTGATTATAATGGTTAAATAATCAGATAGTGACAGGAAGTTTATGAAAATGACAACCCAAGTAGTTTCATTATTCATATTGTCTATAAACAAAAAAATAAATAAATAAAAATAAAATAAAAATACCCCATAATTTCATTATAATGATGCTGGCTGGCACAATGGATCACATTCAAATTCATGCTCTCTTACAGGATCATTATTCCTATAAAATGTTCATATTCAATCATTTCTACTTTCTCCCTTCATCTTTTCAGTTCCCTGGATTTTATTAGCATTGAAATGAAATATGTTATCTAACATAGCAATAATTGTGATTTATTTCGCTGAATAGCATCTTTCGGCCTCTGTCTCTATTATTTTCATATATAGATAATAAGTCGAACTAATTTTTTCATGTCAACTTGTATATAGATCTTTACACAACAGTGTTCCATAATGGTTTTTTTTGTTCTTCTAAAGGATATATCTGTGAAGATAATTTACTTCCTCGGAGAATTTTTTTTGCTATTGTTCTTATTACCTAGTCAAGTTAGGATGATATACATGTAAAAATGCTGCTAGAGATAGAATGAATAGCTGGGGTTACATTATCGATAACGTTCTGAAGTTTCGTCATCAAATGAACAAAAGCATTCCTAGGCAGTATATATGTGTATTAAAAAATTTAAAGCATCGAGGACGATGCTTGGATGACCTGGGGGCAAATATAACCAGGGAAAGTCACAGTGTACCCATTGCCTATAATAGTACTCAGTGTTGAAATGGTATAGGATAGTCTTGTGTATGTAATTTGAATCAAATGTACAATTGCTATTGAAGGCTAACAAACTGTGTGATAATAGAACATGCATGGAGAATTCTGCATTAGAGACACACAATGGTATTAACTGTACTGGGACTTAAACTGCTTATGACAGAGAACTTGAGGTGAAGATTAAGCTGCATAATCTGTGTAATTATTCCTTAATCTTTTGTTGTTGTAACTGTATGTTAACCAATGACTTGACTGCAGTAATATGTGTAGCCCTGGGTGAACCAAACATGGAACCACGAACCAATGGTGAGACTGGTAGTGTTTGGGTAGTCCTGGGCAAACAAATAGGGAACCACATATATGTCTGTCAGATCTCAGTCAGTCAAGCAGTCTTGGGAACAACCTTCAGATAGCGTGAATCACGGATATGAAGAAGGATCTGAACTGTACCTTAATTAACATGCATGGGCGACAACATATGGATGTTACATGTATATGTATGCTGTACAGTAGACGTGAGGAGTAATGGAATAAATGGAGTTATATACAGATGAACAATGACTTGGGTGAAATACGCTGATCATAAGCATGTGATACTTTTGTAAGGTCTATCTCCCTTTAGACCATGCACTTGAACAGATGCAGAGAACGACAAGATGCGTGATGACCGTAGCTGGTCATAGTATGATTATGATTGTGTTCATGTTTCATGATTTGATCTTGTGTCTTCCGATAAAAGCATTGGTCACTTCCGCGTTTCACCGGGAATGTAAAACCAATGGTCTCTTATAGAACACAGCGGGAAAACAGACAAAAATGTTGATTATAATACTAAAAGGACAGAAAGATATCGAATACAATTGTAATATACCAAAGATAGTATTAGTTTATGTTTTCCAACCAAATAGTTATGCTCATTTCCTCGGTTGTTTTCTATAAGAGCAGAGTGAAGCTAACTGGTTCGGTCTGCTCTGTGTGCGCTGGTGCGTAACGATCGCGGAACTGGCAAACCGATTATTAGTTAATCCAATTCTATGTTCCTACGAAGTAGGCTCTCATTTGCAAATTGTCCAGTAATGAATGAGTAAGTGAGTGAGTCAGTCAGTCCATCCGAATCCTTT
Organism: Hanleya hanleyi; assembly: GCA_036873755.1. Lineage (NCBI taxonomy): Eukaryota > Metazoa > Mollusca > Polyplacophora > Lepidopleurida > Hanleyidae > Hanleya > Hanleya hanleyi. Next base: position 4,553 of record JAVTVY010000136.1, read on the forward strand.
CGCCGGCAAAATAAGGAGAACCGTTGATTTTTGGCATGAACGTGCATCAGGGGATTGTTATCAGCAAGTTCTGAGCTGACCTACTTTTGATGAAAATTTGACCTACTAGGTGACCTATAACATTACGCTTGGACCCCTAGGTCATCTTCCTCACCCTACTTCGTAGATCCTGTGTGGTTAGTTACACTATTCATGTGATACAGAATACAAAATGATGATATCCGGAGTGAAATTCTGTATATTCAGGCATGCACGGAGTCGTGTAGATTGTAATTGTGAGTGTAACTACTCCCAGGTATTGGATGAAACAGTGCTTGTAGATTGATGACAATGCGGGGTGACATCATTGGGACCTGTAGTAGCAGCCCAGCGCATAGTCCACTAGCCCTCTCGTAAACAAGGGGGGGGGGGGGCGAACAACACACAGGTCAAGACCAACAAGCAATTCCCAAGCCTGAGGTAAGTATCACTAACAGCCATGCCGGAGGCGGAGGGATTTCACAGAGCGGTCAAGACGGCTACAACAACATGATCTTCTTGTTCCCCAGTAGTCGGCCTGGGTTCGGTATTTACGTACCCCCCCCCCCCCCTTCTTCGCTGTGTTATTGGTTGCTATTTGACATCCCTAGGGCTCAGTCCATAGTTGCGGATTTTTGGTCCCCCTCAAAATCTTTGAAGTTAATATTCCACCACGTTTGACCCCATGAGAATTTTTATTGGCTTATTGTTTATTGTCCCCCGCCGCAACGCGGCCGGGGACTTTAAAATGGTTCTTGCTTCTTTGTGTCCGTGGATGTCCGTCCATGTCTGTTCGAAGCGATAACTTCCTAACGCTTTGTTGGATTCTTTCGAAATTCGGAATATGCATTCCTTGCGGCAAGACGCCAGTCCGTATTGCATTTCAGCAACATCTGCCTGAAGGTGGCGCCACTAGTTCTTGCTTCTTTGCGTATGTGGATGTCCGTGTACGTCCGTGCATGTCTGTTCGAAGCGATAACTTTCTAACGCTTAGTTGATTCTTCCGAAATTCGGCATACGCATTCCTTGCGACAAGACACCAGTCCGTATTGCATTTCAGCAACATCTGCTTGAAGGTGGCGCCACTAGTTCTTGCTTCCTCGTATCCGTGAATGTCCGTGTACGTCTGTTCGAAGTGATAACTTCCTAACGCTTTGTTGGATTCTTCCGAAATTCGGAATATGCATACCTTGCGACAAGATGCCAGTCTGTATTACATCTCAGCAACATCTGCCTGAAGGTGGCGCCACTGGTTCTTACTTTGTGTCCGTGGATGTTCTTGTACGTCCGTGCATGTCTGTTCGAAGCGATAACTTCCTAACGCTTTGTTGAATTCTTTCGAAATTCAGCATTCGCATTCCTTGCGACAAGAGGCCAGTCCGTATTGCATTTCAGCAACATCTGCCTGAAGGTGGCGCCACTATTTCTTGCTTCTTTGCATTCGTGGATGTCCGTGTACGTCCGTGCATGTCTGTTCGAAGTGATAACTTCCTAACGTTTTGTTGGATTCTTCCAAAATTAGAATACGCATTCCTTGTGACAAGACGCCAGTCCGTATTACATTTCAGCAACATCTGCCTCAAGGTAGCGCCACTGGTTCTTGCTTCTTTTGAGTCCGTGGATGTTCGTGTACGTCCGTGCATGTCTGTTCGAAGCGATAACTTCCTAACGCTTTGTTGGATTCTTCCGAAATTCAGCATTCGCATTCCTTGCGACAAGAGGCCAGTCCGTATTGCATTTCAGCAACATCGGCCTGAAGGTGGCGCCACTGGGTCAAAATAGATTTTTGTTCCGTGTACATCTGTTCGAAGCGATAACTTCCTAATGCTGTGTTGGATTATTCCGAAATTCGGAATACGCATTCCTTGCAACAGGACGCCAGTCCGTATTGCATTTCAGCAACATCTGCCTGAAGGTGGCACCACTGAGTTTCTCTTCTTCTTGTCCGTTCCAGTCAAAATGGGCCTTCAATTTTGCTATATGAATCATTCTATTCCACATCATATGATTTACCCTAAAGCTTTTGCATGAACCATATTTTATTTCAGAAGTATAATGTGAAAGAACTGGCGGGGGAATCCCCGCAGTACTGAATCCCTGATTTTTGAATTTCGTGTCATCTTAAACGAAGGACAACATGTCCTTCAATTTTGCTAACAAATAATTGTATTGCACATCATATGATTTACCCTGAAGCTTCTGCACGAATCATTTGTGTCCACACATGTATATTACTATATTAATTACAACTGTGTCCCTAATGTTTGGGTGCACACTGTGCATATGATCAATTTCCTGAATTGAACTGAATTCAACCTTGCCGGTCTTCAGACTGACAGATGATGGCATGCAGTTGTCAGTGCAGTTGTTCATGTACAGGGAGCTTTCTATGAATGAGTTGCAACCCCAAAAGGCTTAAAATTTATCAGGCACAGACCCATGTTTTTACCCCTCGGCCAATTTTGGACATGGGGTATTGTCATCATCTTGTACGTCCGTCTGTCCGTACGTCCGTTCGTGAGCGAGATAGCCGGAAAACTGTTCCGCTGATGAATTCCAAATTTGGTATGCTTATTTACCTAGTCAAGGACCAGAAGCCTATAGAATTCGGACCTGATTGGGTGGGAACCTTAGCAGCCATCTTTAATTTCATGCAAAATGGATAATGATCCATATCTCGGAAACCATTCAACTGTTCAATACGAAATTTGATATACATCATCGATACATCAAGCAACTTTCAACGAATTACCAAACAGGCTTTTCTGATTAGCTGGGAACCCTGGAGGCCATCTTTAATTCATGCGAAATCGATAATGATAGCCTACATATCTCGGTTACCATTCAATTGTTTTATATGAAGGTTGGTATATATCATCGATACATCCAGATACTTTGAATCGGGACCTGATTGACTGAAAACCTTGATGGCCATCTTTAATTTAGGCAAAATCATTAATGATCTCTATATCTGATTCCGTTGGAGTGCTCAGTGTAAAATTTGGTATACATCATTGATGCATCAAGAGACTTACGATGAATGGCAGATCTGGTTTCTCTGATTGGGCGGAAATCTTGGCGGCCATCTTTAATTTATTCAAAATCTTTAATGATTTTTATCTCTGATACCGTACCATTCAAATGTTCTATACGAAACTTGGTTTACAGCATCGATGTATGAAGAGACTTGCATTAATGAATAACCACATTAGTTCCTCTCAGTGACGGGAAGGATGGGCAACCATCTTTAATTTATGTAAAATCATTAATGATCTCTATCTCTGACACTGTTCAAATGCTCAATGTAAAATTTGGTATACATTATCGATGCATCATCTCGGTTAATTCTACACGATGTGCCTAGGATAAAGTACTATACTATACACAATTTTTTGTAATTCAGCATCGCAGAAAACCATCGATTGCGTTTTCATGGTAAAAGGGTTAGGAAAGAACTAAAAATACACTTCAATGCAGAGTGATTTTGATTGACGCCAGAAATCGCTCAGAACGCTTCTTCGGCGATCTAGACCCCAGGAGCATCTGAGGCCTGGGCGGCCCCTGGATCCTCACCTAAAGTGCAATGATAGTGGCCGTACCACTTTGAATTTGCTTCCGACGCCCCCTGTATTAACAGACAGTGTCAACGTACTGTTCCAGCTGTCTTCTGTTCAGTGATTGGTCATTCGACCCCGCCATTTTAAACTAATACGAGCATTTTCATTTGATCACTATTAGATAAGACCCACCTCAATCTTCATACACAACCACGCGACTGTCTCAGTTGACTGATGACATAGCGCGGCCTCGTTTTTGATTTCAAAATCTGCCGTCTAACTGGGAAAATGCTGTTGTTGCTGCATCAGCCGATCATTGGCCCCCTGTAGAAGATACTATAGGCTAATACATGTAGGCTACCATGCCATGAGATGATGCTTGGGATTGCATTTCGCTCACTTGCACCTACAGGTGGCGACAACTGGTGGCAAATTTAAAATTTGGTTTCCGGGCAACAGGTTGATGCCTTCAGCTTCTCGTCAAATTTGGTTTGCAGATAATGCCTTGAGATGTCACTTGGGGATGCTTCTCGGTGCTTCACTGCATGGAAATTATATCACAGAAGCAATCAACTTTCAGTCAATCGTTCTGAGTTGATCTTAAAACTTGGGAAGGCAGAAAGACCCTTCCACATCCAACGCCTATGAAGCAGCAGTTGCCTCCCTCATGTATATCCCCTGAGACCAACAATGCTAAAAAATATTGCTGCCATTTCGGCGGGGGACCTAGCATCCTCTGGCTGCTTGTTAATATTTGTAATATTATTCAGTTGACTGGTTGATTTGCTTCAAATCAATACATGGTATTTTGCCAGTTAGATTGGCCAATGCTTCTCTATGAAGATGGAAGTGCGAAAGTGTGGCTGTAAATTGGGGCCTTTTTCTGCTTGCGAGCACATGGTATATTTTGCAGTGGGAAAATGAGCTTGAAATCCGCGTGGTCGACCCCCTATTTTCTTTGCCAATTTGTGTTGATCCTTCGACTGGGCACAGTGTCGGTGAGTTTCAAAGCAATCGATTGTCAAGTTGTTTCTGTGATGGGGAGAGAATATGACCTATTTTGGGCCAAATTTAGAGGATTTTCCTGAAGTTTGGGGCACGTTCAGTAGGGGTTATGGGGACCCTGATTTCGGTCAGCTATGTTTACATCTGTCTCAGCTTCATGGCAAGAGCCTACTCTTTTAGAAAATATATAGTTCTATGGGGGTTCTCTCAAAACACGGTTGCTGTTTGGCATATAATAAACCAGCCTACTATTTAATTTCAGATGCCTTGGCTCTTCTATAGACTGCTACCTATATGACAGAACAGGCATTTTCTCATGTAACATTAAATTTGCATATCTGACTCGAAATTTTCCATCCAGAACTACTATTGTTTACTATTAAGTTGAACACAATTCAAAACAATGCTATTCACACCCAACACAGGACTGAAATTATTGAACCAGCACAGGGGCTTGGACTAGAAAGGGGGGAGGGGTAACTCTTAGCATGGCCAAAAAATATCTGTTACAAGATGTGTAGAATTGCCAACATCAATGTTGGTGTTTTATTGGGAGGGGGGTGTCAATTGTCCCAGGAATTTCCCAGAAGTTTTAGTGTCACAGAATAATTCCTCTGGGACCATTAAAACAGCCCTACCCCCCACCCCCCACCCCTTCCCATAAAACCAGCATTGGAGATGGCAATACTATACACAATGTAACAGATATTCCCCTGTCATGCTAAGAGTTATCCACCCCTTCCCCCCCCCCTTCTAGCCCAAGATCCTGTGCTGGTTTCATAATTCCAGTCCTGTGTTAGGTGTGAATATCATTGTTTTGAATTGTATTCAACATAATAGTAAACAATATTAGTACTGAATGCAAAATTTTCAGTCAAATATATTCAAATTTGACATAGCGGTCCAGCCTGACAAAATGGCGTCGCAAAAACTGTCAAAATATGAATGGGGTAGGGGGAAAGTTGTGGCTCTGTTTTATCTTAATATGACTTTCAAACATTGACTGTCATATACCATTATACTTGTACAGACCCATAAATTGAAGTGAATAGATCAAAATAAATCCACAAAAAGTACCCTCAAAATCTTTGAAGTTAATATTCCACCAGGTTTGACCCCATGAGAATTTTTATTGGCTTATTGTTTATTAATATTTGTAATATCATTCAGTTGACTGGTTGATTTGCTTCAAATCAATACATGGTATTTTGCCGGTTAGATTGGCCAATGCTTCTCTATGAAGATGGAAGTGCGAAAGTGTGGCTGTAAATTGGGGCCTTTTTCTGCTTGCGAGCACATGGTATATTTTGCAGTGGGAAAATGAGCTTGAAATCCGCGTGGTCAACCCCCTATTTTCTTTGCCAATTTTTGTTGATCCTTCGACTGGGCACAGTGTCGGTGAGTTTCAAAGCAATCGATTGTCAAGTTTTGTTTGTGCTGGGGAGAGAATATGACCTATTTGGGTCTAATTTAGAGGATTTTCCTGAAGTTTGGGGCACGTTCAGTAGGGGTTATGGGGACCCTGATTTCGGTCAGCTATGTTTACATCTCTCTCAGCTTCATGGCAAGAGCCTACTCTTTTAGAAAATATATAGTTCTATGGGGGTTCTCTCAAAACACGGTTGCTGTTTGGCATATAATAAACCAGCCTACTGTTTAATTTCAGATGCCTTGGCTCTTCTATAGACTGCTACCCTATGCTTCTCTCACGACAGGGGAAATCTCTAAGAGTGTTTTCAGGTTGCCAGATCTAGATCATCACAGGTGGCTTACTGCATCTTGATCCAGGAACTACAGGTTCGGCGTGCCAACCACCACTGTTGGGAGTCTGGCATCAGTGATAGCAGATGTAGATTTGAGCCACAAATATAAGACATTTATAAACAATGTTCAATATTTTTTATCAAATCAAACCGGCTATCACATAAATGTGCCCATCCCGACCTCCCTTCAAGCTGCGACCAATATGTTCAATTTGAAAACCATCAGTGAAAATTGGGTCTATTACATATAGCAGCTTGTGGATTATAGCAACTATTTGCCGCCATCTTGGATTGACCCACTTTGTGCCACTAAGCTGCCGACCGGGCATAGCCAGCATGATTTTTTGTACTCTACATATATAATCTAACATGAAAATCACCATGACGTTTTGCCCCTCAAGATGGTACCAGTAAGTGGTCTAGCTCATGGACTACAGGTGGCCATTTTTTGAGGGACAGCAGTTGTTCTAGAGAGTATTTGCCTGAATATTGCTTCAAGATTATAATGGAATATCGCGACACCAATCAACCTGTACATTAACTTAGAACGTTTTTGAGTCATTAATTATGGTACACATTTTTCTGGAAGCTCAAAGTACATTGTGAAAACTGTCATCAAAACGCATGATGGTGAAAAGAAAAGGTAGCATTGAAAGGGAGGAAGAACTGCGCCATATGCCTAAAAGATTTCCTCCAACATTTACAGTAAATCACATACATGGATATGGGCCGCATTGTCATCAATCTACAAGCACTGTTTCGAGTTGGCTGTGCCTGCGCAGGACTGAACTATATCATCTGACGATAGGTTCCCCCACAGGTGCCAGGAAATCGTGCGACGATACTGATGCTAGTAGAGAAGGGGCATCCATTGCAAGTTGATACGCCTCGTGAATCATCTTCAGTCAGGGTGCTATCATATACTTGGTAACATCGGATGTCACCGTCCAGTATAGTGATAGATATAATAGGTGTCTGAATCCCCTTGCTGGATCTGTGCAAAGTAGATAAAGGTGGATGGCTCTACTTGATAGAGAAGGGGCTAATCTTCCAATCCGTTGGCGAAGTCCGAAAGTGCCGGAATCGAGTATAGGTGTTGTTCACAAAGGCCAAAACGAGTAGGCTCATTCCTTGTCGGAATTCCGGGACCGGGCGGAAGAATGTTCTAAACCAACCCTCCGCTCCGGTGTGGGACTTTCTCTCCAAAGCGTGCCATTCAGATATCCCTGTTCCTAAGGTGAAGACCGTGAGGAAGGCTGTAAGATAGTGTTTTCACTGGACTTGGCTGTAGAAAGTTCGAATGGAAACCTAAATAACGCTCTCAGGACGACCGCAAAGGTTCCACCTGTTTGTGTTCGTCGAGGTTGTAATGCGGTAGCTCGGAGTAGTGCAGAAATCTGACGGATGTCCATCCTCGTGGACAAGCGTAACACCTTGGCTAGGGTTGATCTGTATCTTTCGATGGCTCTAGCTAATGTTCACACTCGTGGACGGGCATAACACCTTGACTAGGGCTGATCTGTAAATCTCAGTGGTACTAATCTGAAACTTCTTTCCAGATATAGATGGAGTAGAAATCTGTTACTACCAAAATAGAAGCAGCAACGGGATGGATTCCTCGAGACACGCACTTGAATAAGACCACTTCGACTGGTACAGTTGAGGTGTGGAAGATCGGTTAGCTGATACCGTAGTTTCCGCAACTGTTCCAGATGAAAACTATCTCTGTGGGGTAATCTCGCTGAACTGCGATGCAGCCACGGTGGTACGATGAGAATTATGACGCAGTCCTGTATCATGGCTATTGGCAGGAAGGCATAGGCCAGGGAGTTGTCCCACGTGATCAATGAGGCGTCAATGGCCAGGATTTGCATTTCTATGATGAAGCTGACGAAGAGTTGTAGTTCTGCGTTGGCTCTTGTCGCAAACACGTCTCTCAGAGGTTATCCCCAACGATGGAAATCTATTGGAATACCTCTTTGTGGGGCACCACTTCGTCTGGATGATCTTGTCTGGACGGGATAAGTTATCTTCGATGATGGGATAGGCTGTCCGCTGTCCGTCATCCTGGTGTGTGGCGGCCCGTCTTTGGCATTGCGGGTTGTGTCCAGTGGAGGAAGGTCCTGGTTTCCTGGAATTCTAACCACGATCCGGACTCACCCCCCCCCCCCCCCCTACTCTTTGCTTGTGTGAAAGATGACTATCGAGTTGTCGAAGGTCATGAGACGATCCCTAGAGTTGAGTGTTCCGGTGTCCATGCGTGGAACCCGTCGTGTGGACTGCACTGTCCCGGTGTCCAAGCCTGGGACTTGTCGTGTGGACGGGTCACCGGAACTGATGAGTTTATGGCTTGCTCCAGAGGTACGGCTGACGGAGGGACAGTAGTGACTGTATCTGTAAACGACCACATTGCGTGATGTCTTGCACTGATGTCAGCAGTCCCAGTAAATTCCTGCAAATGCATCAAAGTTTGCAAGCTACCTGATTGTCAATGCCTGGCAAATGACCTGAAATGCACGGTCACATGTAAGTTACAGACCTGTGACAACATGGCTGATGAGGACTTCCAACTAGATCAGGATGATGATACGTCTGAAGATGACGATTGTGATGACAGCCAATATTAGTTGTACAGCGAACTACAATGACTCGTGCGAACTGTTCATTTTGTAGCTACTTGATGAAGATGAAAGATTCATTGCAGAACTGCTTGTTTCCCTCTTAATTATATCATGCTCGATTTAGAGGATACCAAACATGTGTAGGGTGGTATGCGGGGAAGGTGGTGGTGGGTGGTGGAGGGGGTTGAAGGGATTTTATTCTGCCAAATATTCAGTGATTACACATGATGTTACTATCCAAACTATATATTTCCGTCGAGCTCTACCAAATAATGTCAATAAATCCAAGACGGCCCTCATGATGGATTCACGATGGCATCGCGATCTCGGAAGGTAATAATGGTCTTTAATTTGGTTTTTTTTATTTTCATATTTCTTCCTAAGGAACTGCAAAAACTAATAAAAATGATAGATACTACTCAGCTTTGGCAAAATAAATTACTTTCGTGAGCTTACAGCCAAATTAACTTGGGCAAAGATGGACTTATTAAGTTCACAAATGTGATTTTATGGGGACACCATGTGGCCGCCATTTTGAATTTTCCCATGAACATTTACGCCTAGAATACTGCAACTAGACTAAACATGGCCTAAACTATTCAGTCAGGCATAAACTATTCAGTCAGGAAGTTTCAACTTGCTAGCTGTCTTCTATACCGAAATAGCTTGAAAACTTTTAAAAACTGCCCATGATTTCCCGCCTTGGTCAGGTAGGGTTACCGTTCATTGGTTGCCATATTATTCAGACTATGTTGCCACACCATACAGCACATGATCTGCTTCACTATATTAGATCAAAATATTGTGTAAAATTTGACAGGAATTGAACAGAAAGAATGACCTGTAGCTTGACCAAGAGATCTTTCTTTGATCCTCATGACTTTTCGTAGCTTTTGGGACGCCATCTTAGATTGACCCACTTTTGATACTTAGCTGCCACTCTGACATGGCCAGCAGGGTTTTTTGTCACCTACAGGTATCACGTGATAAGAAAAATATCACGAAGCTTTGCCCCTCAAGATGGTACCAATAAGTCAAATTTCGGGTCCTAGCTCATGGACTACTGTGGGTGTCAGGGTCAAATATTCATACCAAATGTACTTCTTATGTATACTGGTATAAGTATTGATCGAATTTTCCATAATTTCATGTGTTTGTGTGTCGCTTATATGAAATCTTTTATTGCAATTTCTCATATGACATTTTTCCATAACCCTTACCTCGAGTCTTTTACTATCGTCGACATTTTACTATCGTATAAAATCAGATCGAACCAATTAAACAGGAAAGGTTCAGTCGAAAGTCATGTAAAGCCAAGACGATATATCGAGCCGTGATATATCACCATGTTATAACAGAAGTGAGTGGTGCCACTGGTAGTGAAATTAGCCAGGATGAGTCTGTATCACGATAAAATCCTGTTTTTAAATCGTGGACCTGGACGACGATGTTTGCTCAACAAACGCATACAAACACCAAATGTCAAAGATTATTCTTGACAGGTTCTCTCCCGAATGATGTTAACACGAGATCTGCGCCATTGAACCTTTTTCGTGGAAATTGCCATACAATTCTTTATCGACTCTTGTGGTAACTAGTTGGAATGGCCTCCCGACGAGATAAGACTTAAAAAAAAACAAGAGTTCTAAATATATAAGAACGTTTGTTGAACTTTTTTAATTTGATATATTTTTTTTTTCAGCAATGTGCGTAATCTAATATGGCCGCCGTCAGCCATATTGGATTATAAGCAGTTGGATCTTGTCCGGACAATAACTCGAGAACGATTCAACCGATCTACTTCACACCTGGGTAGTGCCTTGACATTGTTGAGAGAAGGATTAGGATTGTTTTTCAAGGACGTGCTTCATCCAATATGGCCACCATGAGCCATACTGGATTTCATTGAATTTTAAGCAGTTTGATCTTGTCCGGACAATAGCTGGAGTACGATTCAACTGATCTACTTCAAACTTGGGGAGTCCCTTGACCTTGGTGAGATCCCGGTTAGGATTGTTTCATGAACGAGCATAATCCAATTTGGCTGCCATCTACCAGCGATATTGGATCATGTTGCATTTTAAGCTGTTGCATCTTGTCTGGACAACAACTCTAGAATAATTCAACTGATCGACTTCAAACTTGCAGTTTGGCTTGACATGGATGAGAGGACAGTTGTCATTGCTTTTCAGTTACCCGTGTAATCCAAGATGGCCACCATCAGTCATCTTAGATTTTCAGCATTTAGATCTTGTCTGGACAATAACTCGAGAACGATTCAACCAATCTACTTCAAACTTGGGGAGTGTATGGACATTGGTGAGAGGCCAGTTGGTATTATGTTTTATGGATGTGCATAATCCAATATGTGTGCCATCCGCTGTATTAGATTATGTTAACCTCATCAGCGATATCTCCATTTTCAAATCATACTCTTCATCAATGATATGAGATATCATTGACCAAAAAATCGACCATAGAGGTCCATGGCCCCCGCAGCAGCAGCGCCAGTTATGGTGGATGTAATCCACCATAACTGGTGCTGCTAGCGGGGCACATGGACCTCTATGGTCGATTTTATTGTCATGGACGTTGGGGGCCAGCTTTGCAGCATTGCATCAAGGGATAGAAGTGGGATTTTATTGTCATCAATGTAGGGGGCCTACGTCATCAGGTTTCAGGACAATTGATATCAAATGTTTGACCTGTGATATAATAGCTTCTCCAATTGAACAAATTTCGAGCCCTGTGTACATGATGTAACGCGTTTAAATTTCCCAAGTCGATATGTGCATGTATTATCTGGTCAACATCAGCTTATATGAATCAAACAGTAAAGTATCTCACAAAAGTCATGTAAAGTCAGAGCGAAGGTCAGACTTGAGCGGCTCCATATGAAGGTCACGTCCTGATTGTCTCACCCAGATACCATCGTCCGATTCAGTAAATGTACATAAACGGTAAACTTTGTGTTTTTGTCTACAGGGTTCGTTCATGAGCAATAATCGATATATCAGGACATTTTGGCCATATGACCAGAGTTGCTTGACATTTGGGTGAAATGGACAGAGTTGGACTGTAAACTTTGGCCATTATGACCATCACTGACACATGTACACATTTGCCATATCAGGTTGGACATCAATCTCAGTAAACTCAGATATAATATCATGGAACATCAACGCTATATAAATCATGTACGAATTTCCTACTACATCTGTTAGCCAGTAAGGTGGTTAGCTGGGCGAAACAACTTTAAAATGTCGCCCCTTGTATATACCGAGAGGACCACGTGGGGCAATATAGTAAACAGAAAATAGAAGGCATCGTGTGAAGACATCGTGCGTGGTAACCGTAAACTTCAAATGATTTGCTCCATCCGAAGTCTGCTTTCGTCAGGCGATGGAAAATGTTAAAACACCGACCGGCGCAAAGTCTTTCCTATCGGTGAACTAAACATCAATCATTGTCGAACCGAAAGGGCATAGTTTGTCGTCATTGGCTTATTATGGAATCTCGTAGAATGTCGGCAAAACTTTCGAAGGAATTTTTCATAGCGTCACCTCTAGATGGTATTTCGATGATGTATCATCTTGGTTTAACTAGGTGAATATCATATTCATGAACCGCTTATGTATGTAATTTCGAACTAGAGAAATTTATTCCCATTAAAGTCAGACATAGCATGAAAATTAGTGAACATAGCCTGATGGCTTCAGACTCGAATCAGTCTGGTGGCTTTTGACTCGGATCAGTCTGATAGCTGTAGACTGGGATCAGTCTGATGGATTCACACTCGGATAAATCAGATGACTTTTGACTCGGGTCAGTCTGATGGCTTCAGACTCGGATCAGTCTGATGGCTTCAGACTCGGATCAGTCTGACGGTTTCAGACTCGGATCAGTCTGACGGCTTCATACTTGGATCAGTCTGACGGCCTCAGACTCCAATCAGTCTGATGGCTTCAGACTCGAATCAGTCTGATGGCTTTTAACTCGGATCAGTCTGATGGCTTTTGACTCGGATCAGTCTGATGGCTGTAGAGTGGGATCAGTCTGATGGATTCATATTCGGATCAGTCAGCTGGCTTTTGACTCGGATCAGTCTGATGGCTTCAGACTAGGATCAGTCTGATAGCTTCAGACTCGGATCAGTCTGATGGCTTCAGACTAGGATCAGTCTGACGGCTTCAGATTCGGATCAGTCTGATGGCTGTAGACTGGGATCAGTCTGATGGCTTTTGACGCGGATCAGTCTGATGGCTTCAGACTCGGATCAGTCTTGTGGCTTCAGACTCGGATCAGTCTTATGGCTTCTAACTCGGATCAGTTTGATGGCTTCAGACTCGGATCAGTCTGATGGCTTCAGACTCGGATCAGTCAAATGGCTGTAGACTGGGATCAGTCTGATGTCTTCAGACTCGGATCAGTCTGATGGCTAAAGACTGGGATCAGTCTGATGAGATCCAACAAAGCCATCCCAAATTTGAGAAACGTGGAAGTGGTTGAACGTGTGAAGCAAACCCTGTAAAAACTGTACTGTAATGTATAATCATATCGTCACATTATTTCATATAATGTATCAAATGCTGCTGTGCGATATATCTAGCTACATGCATGTCTATATTACTGTAGAGCCTAATTTTCAAAATTCGAAATTCAAATTTTTTGTGGTTTTGGTTGGGTTTTTGTTAGGGGTGGGGTTATGTTTGTTTGGGTCATCGTCGTCGTAGGTGCGACGTTAAACTTCAAACAACCAACCAACCAACTATATTACTTCCCTAGGAAGGAACAAATTCGAAGTGCTATATTCTATCTTGAATATATGGATTACCCTGTCCAAGATAACAGTCTTTTGTCTGATGGCTTCCAACTAGGACTAGGTCAATATCGCCGCTGGCTTCCGGTGCAGTGTCAACAATAATTTTGCAGTACTGTTTTGCAAACAGCTATCAGCCAAATGGCTTTTACTGAAGCCATCAGACTTATCCCAGTCTACAGCCATCAGATTGATCCGAGTCCTAAGCCGTCAGACTGATCCGACTTGCATATCGCTCCAATTTTATATAAGAAAGCGATACAAATGTCGCTAATCGGAGCAATTTTACTTGTCCGAGCTTACAGGGAAGGCACGACACACACATGCAATATAGATTAGCACAGAGATCGATAATACGCATGTCATTGGACAAGTATATGTAGGTTAATTGTACTTCACAGTGGAGAAAGACAGTTTAGCTATTGTTTGGGTTAGCTATTGTTTGGTTTTGAATGTATACTTGTTGGGTCACGAGGTAGAAGTTAGGTCTGATCATGCACCCTCCAATGGTTGTACAAGATGAAAGATCACAATCAGCGTTTGTTAAGGTGAAATTTGATTTTGCAAGAATTCAGTTTCAATAAACATAAGTCCATGGAACCGACAACAAATTCACTGATGCATTAGAGTGATAGGTGCTAGTGACAAAAATGTGGCCACGTTGTCTAGTAAAGGGGGAAGTAGTGACATGTAGACAATAATTGCTGCTCACTCGGTTTCCAATATTGTGTGTTAACTGCTATGCTTTTTGCTGGGTTCATACATTCGCTATGTGATTTGCGGTAATTTGCACACGAACTATTTTTATGAGCAATCTGATTTGACAAAAATGAGACCAGGGCATTATCCGGGAAGTTAGAGTTGGAAGGTAGACAGACTTATCAGATGTTGTGAGCGCACGTGAAACTGGTAGTGGATATACTTCCACGAGTGCAGGCAGAATACCGGGACAAATTGATATTTACTGCGTGAAGCTGGGCGAAGAGAGAGAAGGTGAACGGTGGCCAGGCTGCAAATATTACAAGCTGAACGTAACAGGTACTGTATTGAATAATACTGGTCCACGGAGCGTTCACTTTATCCGCTCGAATTTGTGTAAATTTGTGCCGGTCGTGCCTGGAGATAATTGTGGGTGAGGAATATACTCACCACGTGAAAGTGTATTTTGTGCAAATATGCTTTGTGCAGAGGATTTGTGCGCGTTTGACAATTTTGATTACCGTACACAAATAGCTGATTCCAGATATTATCTGAATGCCCCCTGTTGGCGGACACAAGGACTGATCTAGGACTAGGTCAACATCGCCGCTGGCTTCCGGTGCAGTGTCAACAATAGTATTGCAATACTGCTTTGCAAACTGGTAAATAAACTAACTGGTCTCAAACTGTGCAAACATTGACTTGACTGATTCCTGTGTGCAAATTTATCAAGTGAACTAGTAGCATTTACTGAGTTGAACTGAGTACCATTTACTGGTAATTATTGGCATTGTCTGAATGCTATAGAGATTAATGAAAATTCATACTAGGCGTAGGGCATAGGGTACACCATAGGCGCGTGCGCTTCCGGCGATGACGGCACTTCCGTACAAAGGTGAGCACACATGCATGCGGTGACGTCACATCCAAGAGTGCCAAGCTCCAAGAGCTCCGAGCTCTGAGCTCCGACTCCAAAAGCTGCGAGCTCCAAGAGCTCCGAGCTCTGAACCGGTCCATCCCACAGCTCCGAGCTCTGTATTTTCTCAAAGGGCGGTTTCTGATTGGATGAGAGCAGTTAAAGATTGGAATGGGTGAATTCTGATTGGACGAGACAAGTGCCAGCTAGCGTGCTATGAAAGGGAAGTGGTCTGGCCGTTTCAGCAGACACCCTGTCAATCACCTTGTACTACGTGCACGACTTCCGCCGCCATGAGTCTACCAAGCCTGACGGAACCGCCCATTATAGTTGTACGACATGTATACAGTCGTTTCAGCGCCGAGATCATTTACAGCGACATGAACGTTCACCCCATGGGCCTGTGGTCAAGGAAGAATGTAAGGAATGTGGACACCGCTTCAAACGCCTAAGTCGGTTGATGCGACACTAATCTACACAACACCCTGTACCACAGCCACCTTTGAAGGAAGAGGAGCTCGTAGGCACCAGTATCGAGACAGCGGGAAATCCCATCCCTCGCACGAGGGCCGATGGTAATGTCGGCTTAGTACAACAGTCAGATTCCGACGACAAGACCGTGGGCCAGATTTTGTACGACGTGGAGGACCAAGTACACTTCGTCGACGACTCCATAAATGGCTCTATCGATCTCTTATCTGACGCCCATCCAGTGAGTGACATCTACCGGCGCGATTGGTCTACGATTCGACAATATTTCCGCGTCATTACCCTATTCAAAATATCTACAATATCCGGTTGGAAGACTCTCTACGCAGCTACGTGGAAGCCATCATCTCAGACCAATCTACAGCCATGAATCTAGGATTTGACTATATTTTACGTCATAAGATGATGGGTCAACTATTCTATTTCTCTTCCAGTGTCAACATCCGGGTCTTCGACATCTCTAATCGTGTGTCACTGGAGTCGGCATTGGCGCAACATCATCACCAACTGGATGGTAGAGAGGGTCACCAATGTGACATTTTTCGTGACCAAACTGATCTACTAGCCCATCAGGACACACGGATTTGAGGAGCACTAAGAACATCATTGACGATTGCAAGTAAATTTAAATACACAGATAGTTACTTTTACCGCCTGGTTTTGGTGTGGTCTTAAATATAGTACATCCATCGGATGGAAGGCAAGATGTCCATGTTTTACGTTGGTACCGGACCTGGGAACACGAGAAAGAAGCTTAATTGAGATCGCTCTTACAGATTTTTCTGGAAATTTCGACATTTTAAGGGATTTTCTAGGAAAAATGAAGCATGCTTGGAGGGGAATGTTCGAGATTCATTTTTCTATAACATATCGGTGCTGTGTTTTAAAATAATGATTTAGTCAGTTTAATTGAAATCGCTTTTACAGATTTTTCTGGAAATTGAACCGAATTTGACCATTTTTCGACATTTTAATGGGTTTTCTAGGAAAAATGAAGCCTGCTTGGAGGGGAATGTTTGAGATTCGTATTTCTATAACATATCGGTGCTGTGTTTTAAAATAATGGTTTAGTCATGCTCTTTCAGAAAATATATACATATATGTGATTTAGGTTGAAGAATTTACGACAATTGGTGGCCGAGAAGCGGACCCATGGTCTATTCCTTGCCGAATGGAAGAATCTCCGGAGTGCACCCTTAAAGGCATGATAGTGCAGTCTATGCATTATGTCAACGTAGACTCCATTACGGAGCGGTGATGTACCATTACGCCAGATTGTTTAAAGGAAAGGTTCGGGTATGGTAAAGCTATATTTCAACTGAAAGAGCTAGTCAAATGGTATTCAACTATATTTTTTTTTAATTTTTGGAATTTATTTTAACACAGAAATAGTTAACCAAATGCTGTGATACCGTCAAATTTACCAAACTCCAGGAAAGCGCCATTGTATTGTCACGTGACTTATTTTAGCCAATAGGAGTAAAACTATGTAAAACAGTGTGACGTAAGCGGAAGGCAGAACATATGGAGGCAGCATGCAGCTGCGTGTGTTAAGGTGCAAGTTTGACGGTGTAAAAATTTGCAAGAATTACTTCAAATACTAAATAGCTCATACCATTTTCATTTCTAGTTGCCAGAGCGCGGCTTTGTTCGGCTTCCCAACAGCGAAGACACTCGATCTCTCCCGTAAGCCGTCGATGAGAGCAGCGTGTGCACCGACACCATACATGTACTAAATTTTCCACGCGGGCTTCCATTTCGTGGCCTGTCTCGCTTTAGAGCTGCTATCATCCCCGCAGCTCTGATCTCCGTATCTGAGCGTTTCGGCTCGAATTGGTAGCCCTGAAGACCAAACACAGCTTCCTCGTCGCTTTCACCGCTGGAATCGGAACTGCCGCTCGTCGACATGATTTCACTCAGTTTCGACTGAAGACTCCGTGCTTCACGTATATTACCCGAACAGACAGAAGAGTTCCAAGCCTTTTCCCTACGTTATATCCGCCTTCTGGGTACGCTACAATGGCGGCACTCTGTCTCTGCGAGTTCGCGGTTTTAAAATGATTAGTACTCCTTCAACAAAAAATTTAAAATGAGAAAATATATCTTTTGGGTTTAATTTGGTGAATTGTAATAATATGTATTAAAAGCAACCAAACCCGAACTTTTCCTTTAATGTTGACTGCTTAGTTGCATCTGAAGCCCTATTATCGGAGTCAGGTGGAAAAAAGAGCAGGAGTTCGGCTAAAAGTTTTCCACAGTGTGTCCATTGGTATAACATTGAAAGTATTGCATACACTGTTCCATACAGGAGTTATCTTTCCCTGGAATGAGATTTCGGTCGATATTATGGCACACCCAGTTCTTATCACAATGATATAAATTTGACAGAATTATTTTCTTTACAACAGAACACATTAACAGTCCAAAATGGATGGAAGCAGTGTATATTATTGAGATTTTATTACTTCTACCTCGCTGTAGTTCACTACAGGATCACATGAGATTGCACGAGAGTTGTCCACTAGGCATGCGCGAGTCCATACTTAGCAGACGTTAGACGTGTTTTATCCAAGCTCTGGAAAAACTTATTTTTTTCCTGCCGTTTCAGGCAATATTCTTCTATTTATTTGAATATAACTACATCACCTTATCAAGAGGCATTCTTAGTAGTTGGTACAGCCAATTCGCGTGAAAATTGGTGGCACTCGACACGAGTGTTTTGTGACTTTCCATGTTCAAATTTCCACAGCCACCACGTGGTGGTTAGATTTTGTGCCGGTTGGCATTATGTCGGGGAAGGAGCCCAAGGCGGGCACCAGTGACGCACTGTTCCTTGATTCTTTATCCGACACGGATATGAGTAACCTCACACAAACTGTTTTTTTCTAAAAACGGTGATAAACCGAAGAAAGCTAAAGCTTCCAATTCGGCGAAACATACTGGTAAATCCAGTGAAACTTCGACTAAAGAAACGACCCGTTCAGACAGGGTAAAGGCCCCGCAGAAAAATCTAAATCGAGTAAAAGTTCCCCTAAAACACAACGAGATTCTGACACAGAAATGCGTGATATCAAAAATATGCATGGGGAAATGTTGTCCGCGCTGACGGACATTAGCGGTAGCACGCAGATTCTTACCGACTTTATGGAACGGCAGTCTGAAACCGCGGTGGGTCAATCCCCGCCTGATGCAGGCACTCGGGCAGGCAATGACCCCGGGCGGGCAGGCATATTGGTTGAATTTGTTAGCAATGGATTCCTTGTCTGTAATGTTCTGTCCATTGATATTGAAACTAGACGGTAATTTACAATGGCTCTTTCTGTTCATTAGCTGATTGATAACTTGCCAGGTTCCTTTAATATTTTGATTAACCAAATTAAACTTCTCTTCAAAGTAATTCTTCTTTGCTAGCCGAATTGTATGATTTAGTTTATTTCTATATTGTCTGTATTGCGTGCGCGTATCATTATTGGGATTGATTAAATAGCTACGATAAAGATTGTTCTTATGGTGTATAGATGTAAGTATCCCGTGGGTAATCCATGGTTTAATAATTTTATGCTTGGACGATTTATGTGTTATTATGGGGAAACATTCATTATAAATTGCGGAAAATTTAGAGGAAAAATAAGAAAGTGCCATGTTTGTATCGTTATTGGAATTTGTAACATCTTCCCAAGTAATATCTTTAATTTTTTGTATAAATAAATCTTCTTGTTGTTGGTTATATATACGGTAGGTAATTTCTTCATTATCCGACAAATTATCGATCTGTGTACTGAGTATATGGAAAATCGGAAAATGATCTGAGATATCGGTCAGAAATATACCAGAAACAAGATTGTGTTCATGAAAATTCAAAAAAAAGTTATCAATTAATGTGGCAGAATGTGGGGTGACTCTAGTTGGTTTCGTGATCTGTGGGAAGAAATAATATGATTTTAGGATATGCAGAAATTCCTTTGAAGGTCCATGTTTTTCAGTTTTAAAAAGGGCCACATTAAAATCCCCCATAATAACACATTTGCTGTTTACTATATCATTATGTTGTAGAATTTGCTCGAGATGACGATTCAAAGAGCTAAGTTCCTTACCAGGAGGTCGGTAGAATATACCCACGAGATACTTAGTCTTGTTAAATTCCAGTTCAACGAATAAGGATTCAAACTCCCCATCTTTATCTCGATAGGAAAGATCGTCGTGGCTTTTACATTTTGTAATATTTTCATTCACATATAAAATAACACCACCTCCCTTCTTTTTGCTTCGTGAGGATGGGAATGGTTTGTATCCCGGTATGTCAAGTAGAGTTTCTATGGTGGCCGAGAGGGGCCATCGTCACTTCGCCATCGTACGTCAAAAAACAGAGCGATGGAGCGATAGAGCGATAGAGCGATGGCGATAGAGCGATAGAGCGATGGCGATAGAGCGATAGAGCTATGGCGATAGAGCGATAGAGCGATGGCGATAGAGCGATGGCGATAGAGCGATAGAGCGATGGCGATAGAGCGATAGAGCGATGGCGATAGAGCGATGGCGATTGAGCGATGGCGATAGAGCGATGGCGATAGAGCGATAGAGCGATGGCGATAGAGCGATGGCGATAGAGCGATAGAGCGAAGTACATGACTGCGCATGTCTCATAATCATGTATATTCATACGGTGATAATCGTACTTCCAACACAAGAGAGCTCGCCGCTTAACTCTAGTTATTATCAGGCGGATTCATAATACTATAGGGACCAGCAGCATACCACAAAGATTACACCGATAAAACAGAGAGATAGACCGATAAGTTTTATTGTATATGGGCTAAAATAATAAACATTGGCTAAAAGATCGACATAAGAATCAGTAGTATACAAAGCCCGAATTGATAGAATAGCGCCTCACTGCGCATGCGCAGAACCTGGTGTGACGTCATAAGTGTAGGTTTTGTGGCGGTATTGGGGCGGTGTGCGCATGTGTGATGTGTGGGAGGTGGGAAAAGATGGCCGCCATGTGGGAGGTGGGAAAAGATGGCCGCCATGTGGGAGGTGGGAAAAGATGGCCGCCATGTGGGAGGTGGGAAAAGATGGCCGCCATGTGGGAGGTGGGAAAAGATGGCCGCCATGTGGGAGGTGGGAAAGATGGCCGCCATGTGCCGCCATGTGGGAGGTGGGAAAAGATGGCCGCCATGTGGGAGGTGGGAAAAGATGGCCGCCATGTGGGAGGTGGGAAAAGATGGCCGCCATGTGGGAGGTGGGAAAAGATGGCCGCCATGTGGGAGGTGGGAAAAGATGGCCGCCATGTGGGAGGTGGGAGATGGCCGCGAGTAAAAATGTATAAAAGGAGTTGATTTTTAGGGAAAGGGTGTATTCAATCTGACTTACCTGACCTGACTTGATCAGCCAGCCAGCCAGCCTGCCAACCAGTCCTCCTGCCTGCCTAGCCGCTTGTAATAAGACTTTTACACCGTAGCAGTTGCTCACCAGCCTGGAGCCCCTAGTCATGGCGTCATCATCATATTTACAGAGGCTTGCAAAGTACCGTGTTCGTCTTATTGATGAGATGCAGCGTGTAGAAGAAATATGTTATATCCTTATGGATGGAAACATACTCCTCCAACAGCGTGTCGACGAAATCATGGCGGAGAAAACGACTTCAGCCCAAAACACAGCCCTCATCGATGGTGTACTGCACTTACTTAGCCCCTATGCATTTCTAGCCTTCGTGGCGGGGTTGAAGATCACGGGAAATGGAGAACTAGCGGATCTACTTGAAGCCGACGTTATACAAGATGAAGATATCTTAGCGATGGATTCCACTACCGAACAGCGTACTACAGCTAGCAAACGTGCGTACACTACCCCAGAGGCGAGTACTACACCGGCCAAACGCGTTTCACGCTCCAAACGCCCCCGACTAACACCGTTAGTTATACCTGAGTCAGTAGTTGTAGCCCAGCAAGTGCCTGTGAAACAAGAGGTAGAACTTCCTCTGTCTGTCCAGGAGATTAATAATCTGATCCAGCAAGCTTACCAGGCAGCTCACAGGGACATTTGGCAGCTCTCACCTTATTTGACAGTGAGTGTGAAAGACGCAGAATTGCATTTGAATGCGGCGGGTTTTGGCGACAAACCCGGTAAGCATATTACCCTGAACTTAGAGAGCTGGCAAAAACTGCAGGCCCTTGATTACGCCATCGATGCAGTTATTCGCGACGACGGGCGTGATGAAGCGAAATTTCATGTGGGTGACGACATTTATGTGAGCTGTGCATATTACAACGATGAGCTGCTCGTTCATATTCGTAAATGGCGTATGCAGTTAGATACGCAACAGCTCGTACCTTGTCCCCAGGGTGTCACTTTCAAATTAACAGCCTGGCGGAAGTTACAGAGTCTCGCAAGTTCCATTGGTTCAGCTCTGGTCTACCAGGTGTCTCACTATATTTACCTCAAGTACATCGATACAGTCTTGCAGCTCATCAGACCTAAAATTCCACAGGACACTCCAGTACCGTCATACGCAATGATCACTGAAGCACTGGAGGCCGTGACGGAGACGGAAATTGCCCTGGGAGTTGAAGCGGCTTGCCTGTCCAAAATTCCACGTGAAGAAATTATAACATACATTTACGTGCACCAAGGCCGGAAAGCTGATGATGAATTCAAACAAGTCTTGATGGCGAACTATTGAACAGAACCAGTGTTGAACAGAACATTTATTACCATACACCTTCATTGAAGTGGCTTGAGAGCGTAATATTTATTACCATACACCTTCATTCAAGTGGCTTGAGAGCGTATAATTGTTATTAAAATTTCAGAGTTTTTTGACTGTTAATTGTATTAAAAACATTCAATATTCATATATAATTGTATTAAATTCAATACCCTTGTGAATACGTTCATTCTATTTGTGTTAATAAAGTAGAAAATTACAAAAAAATGCTTAGTGTTCATTCTTTTGTTCCCTAGTTCCAATACGTGTATTTTCATACCTTTAGGCCGTCGCGCATGCGCACAATCACCCTAATTCAATCTTCCACCCAGTGCATCAGATAGCCCTTCTCCTTACCTTCAATTTGATACCTCACTCGACCCCATTGGCTCATTTTTAAAACAATTTTTTTGCTATAGGGTGATAATTTACACCCTTCACTGCCGCGCATGCGCAGAATGCCGATATTTCAATCCCATACCCAGTGCATCAGATAGCCCTTCTCCTCACCTTCAATTTGATACCTCACTCGATCCCATTGGCCCATTTTTTTTTTTTTTTTTTTTTGCTATAGGGTGATAATTACACCCTTTTTTTTTCGCTAATTTCACTAATTTCAATTTTTAATTGTTAAAAAAACATAGAAAATGAAAAAGATTTTTTTTGGCGCCATGAATCTTTTTTCTCTTTTTTATTAAGTTTTAAAAAAAAAAAAAAAATTTTGGCTTCCCTCCCCCCCTCCCCCCTCCCCCCCTTTTTCCGTTTTTCAATATTTAATTGTTAAAAAATTGAAAAAATTGAAATTTTTTTTATTTAACCATGGCAGTTCATCTTGTAGTTCCTCATCAGTTGAGTCATTATCAGGTTCTTGTAGGGTTTCCATCGTGCCTATTTCTGCGTCATATTCATCCCTTAGTCTTTCCAATTGGGCATTTTCTTCCACAGTTCGCCGCAGTTCTTCTAATTCTTCGGTACTGCGTGTTAAGATGGTTCTTTCGTTTTCCAATTCCCTTTGAAAACTGGTGGTTACCCTCATTCCATCATTTTCCACAACGCTAACCAACTCTGGGTATTGCGTAGCGGCATTTCTCGGGTCCCTAACGGGGTGTAGTGTAAACAGCTCACGTCTTGTTGAATTCATGATTGTATGGGTGAATAACTGTTACAATATACACGTATTTATACTTTTAGTGGTCTGTGGGAGGTGGGAAAAGATGGCCGCGAGTGTCATGATGTGGGAGGTGGGAAAAGATGGCCGCGAGTGTCATGATGGCCCCCAGTGTCACTGAGTGCAAGCTGTGGGAGGTGGGATAAGATGGCCACCAAGTGTCAGTGAGTACAACATGGCCGCCAAGTGTGCTTTGTTATCATTGTTCAAGCATAAAAATTTCATATTTTTTTCCATAAATCCGTTACAATTTTCTCGGAATTATGATAACACTAATCCATAGTGTACACGTATTTTTTTTAGCCAGGAAAATTAAATTATTTTCCAATGTACCTGGGTTTTACACTACCGTACACTAACTTTATGATTTTTAAAATGCCTAAAATTAATAAAATAATCCTCTATTCTAACGTTAGGTTGTTAAAATTTTAAATATAACACTAATGAATGACCTGAGTTTAACTTGTAATAAAATTTACAGGTGTCCTGACATTGATTGTAAAATGAAAAGCTGTTTATAATTGTTAAACAAACACACATATATTTTTTCTTCAGCAGCGTAGCACACGGTACAACCAGTGTGTTTTCGCTGCGCATGCGCGCGTGTCTTACACTATAAATACCACATTTTTTTAATTATTCACAATTAATCTCTGAGTGCTCAGTCATGGATTTATCCTTGGCGCAACTCATGGATATTGACAACACATCAGATTTGTTCACAAATCATGATAATCAACTACAACGCCTCGACAGTATCATGAATTTGGTACACGATGAACCTCGATTAGATGATAGAATCATCCCCTTAGTCGCACCTGAACTCCAGAACTATCCTGCACCAATTCATTGTCAACAGCCTGCAGAAACTTCGCCGCTGGATAATTTATTCGCCTTGACAACAACTACACCAATTCATTGTCAACAGCCTGCAGAAACTTCGCCGCTGGATAATTTATTCGTCTTGACAACAACTACACCGGATGTTACTCCAGATGTAGACCAAATTTTTGATGATCTAGACGAGGTGTTACAATTTTCCTATAATAGCGTACAAGAAGAACAAACACCAGATGAAATGGCTGAACTAGACGAGATGTTACAATTTTCCTATGATTCCGACGAAGTACAACAAGCAATAGATGACAAGGCCAAGAACAGGGGACAAGGAGCACAGAAAAAAGATTTAAGAAGGCTGAAACCAGACCCCGAAGAAAAGAGAAAAGATACCAGATTGAGGACAAATAGACCACATCAAGACAGGAAAAACAGAAAAGATGAGAGAACAAACAGGCTAAAAGACAAGAAAATAACCCCAGCAGAACAACAAATCCAAGACGAAATCAATTATGTATGGACATTAACCACAACAAGAATCGGACAGACCACAGAGCGTCAAAGAGACTTGTATATCCATTGTGTAGAATGCGCGAATCCATTTTCGAAGTTCGCTATATTTCCGTGCGGACACCAGGGAATGTGTGAAACCTGCATCAACCAACACGCTAAGATACCATGGTGTACACAGGTGAATAAACCGATAGTTTGTCAATTGCTTCCTTTGACGTGTCCTGTGTGCGCTCAGAGAAGACAGATCTTGTCAACAACGATGTAATATGGCTATATTACACATATTCCAACGGTTTTTTTAAAAACCACCCAGCTGTTCCGAGAGGGTGACTTCTAACAAAGCACAAAAATAATTTAACACGAGAATCACACCCCCTGTGTTCATCACGAGAATCACACCCCCTGTGTTCGTTCAAAATAAATGCCCCACTCTTATCAAAATAAATTCCCCTTGCATACCGGTATCGTTATCTTGGCACTGTGTAATATAAAGTGCATTATACCCTTGGACTGTCATATTAAATTAATGAATGGGGAAAACCAAAATAAAATCCTGTGTGTATATAGAGATTTGTCCTCATAAGGACATTTGAGATTTGGCCAGGGATTGTTTATTTGAGTGAATGCAGTTTTTTAAAAAAAAAAAAGAGAGGTATATGTAGGACAATCTGTGCTTTCAAATTCATGTGCTAGAATTTAGAAGTTCTCTCTTTCGGAGAAATTTATATTTTAACGTGTTTGTTTCACGGGCCCTGACAAGGGCCGTTTATTATTTTAACGTGTTTGTTTCACGGGAAGTAGCTTACTTTCCATCTGGTATGGCCGGGAAATAGCCATATGGCGTCCGTCTCCCTATGTACACAACATCTTCATCCTTGAGAATCGCTGCCGGTATGGTGCTCGTGGTACATGGTGGTGATGGTAAGGGAATGGTAGTTGGTATCTCCTGAAGGGAAAACGGTGTCCCCTCCCCCTCCTCCTCTTCCTGCATCTTGGGCGGTGGTGACGGTGTTTTAGCAACGCGAGTTGATAACGCCGGAGGGGGAGGAGGTAGGTTGGCCGTTTCACCCATTACCTTGCTCAACGTCGCGAACCAATTCTGATCATTCATGGTGCTATGCGCTGAACACAACACAGCTCTCACGTTCTCGGCCATTCGCCTTTCTCTTCTGTTAGTTTCCACATGGCTGGCCTCCCCCTTTTCCAAGGCTTCCTTCCAACTTTTAAACTCTCTGGTCCAGAAGATTTTCACGGCCCTCATCATTTCCCCCTGCTGGCGCCTGGAAATGTGTCTTCTCTCGCTCATTTTTTCCTTCTGTCTGGCTTCTTGTAGTCTGGCTTCTTGCGTAGAAAATATTTTGTGATAGCGCATTGGCATGGGGAGGCAGTATTTATGTACTTGGCGCGGACCCCGGCGAAATGGTTCATGCAGAAACTGGGGAAAGATTTTGGTGTGTGCTTCTTGGAATTTTATAAAAGGTATATTATTTTACAATCAGTATTAGTCCCCGTAGAATTTTTACTTCTAATTGAGCCCATACAAATCAAGTACTCGTATTAAAAATTTCAGCCGTATAGTCCTTTGTTTACATCATAATTTTTAATTTTAGTGGGTTTTCCAGCCGTCGCGAAAATACAGAAAACCCGATCTATTAAACAATAATTATTTTTTTTTTCGTTAAAATAGAGCAAGTCGATCCCATATTATTCGATACGAATCCCCTGAAAATTGCAGTGCGTTCCGTTCATGAGAACTATAGAAAAATTAACAAAACACACCCTTTAGTGACGATGAAAAAACACAAGCTAGGCGCCAATCTTCGTCATTTTCTCAAAGTCACGTGCGCAGTGAGGTCGTGTTGAAAAGTACCAGCGGATAATGTATCACTTCACGCATACACACAAATCCCTGCAGAGTAGTGCCCCCTTATTGCATTAGGGCACCAAGAGTTATCCTTTGATTTACATCTGATTTGACTATTTTTACAGTGGCGGTAGGCCTTGTTGGGTCATCATAACCGAGGCTAATCTTTATACTATTTTATTTTTATTCTCGTAGGAGTGCAGACTATTAATTGATGTACTCGGGGGAGCGTGTAAAAATTAATTACCGTGTCAAATTAAATTTCCCAGGGTATTTTTTTGTGAAGAAATAAGCCCAGGCCAGATAGGGTTAATACTGAAAAATAGAATCGATCGCTCTATATAGGTGTGTCGGGCCAGTATTTGAGTTATTCTTCATGATGGCCTCGTCGGGGAAAGAGCTAGCGTTCTTTCAAGTCACGTCTAAGGTCTTGCTTATCGTCTACGAACATGAATTACATCTGATCGAAGAGCATCCCATTGAAGTCAAATTGATTTTAAGCCTGGCCGGGTGGACGCAATTTACACGGGTCTTACAAGCCCAAGAACCCGAAGTCGATTTTTTACCTGTCGGTGAGGGCGTGTACCTGCGAAGGTGTAGAGAGAATTCATCATTTTTCCCTCGATTAGAACAATACGGGGGTGGCGAAATTGTACTTTGGCCAGTCTTATGGGCAGGATTAAAAGCTATCATTGCCGACGTGGACGATGTACTTTATCCGGAAGAAACCCAATCGATCATTACCCGTACGTTGACGCCGGGCTGTACTATACTAATATACCCAGATCGCCTCGAACTGATTGACGACGATTCGCGCTGCTGGTGTAGCCCCATGCCCGCGCGTGTGACATTATCGCCCGAGGGGTGGACTACCTTGAAACGTGTATTATTTGGTGATTTGGATGGACAGAGTATTTACCTGTCTCAGGATGTCTACATTTTTCGCGGCCCTTTTTTTGCCCGATTGATCTCTCTCAAACGAGACGGTGGATTTACGTTGGACCCCGAACTGTGGACGGCTTTACAACACATCGTTCCCGTGGTGGATAAAGTATTCTCACCACTCACAGACTAGGGCCTATAAATACCGGGGGAAAGAGAGCGTGTGTATCATTTACCCTTGGACATTGAGAGAGCAAACATGTCGCTATCACTACGTGCCATTTTGCCTCTTACACCGAGTCTGCGCCTATACGTGTATGCAGAAAAAATCAAACTGGTGCAAGACGATCTAGCTATTTACTGGACTCCGGCGGAAATGCTATGGAATCCGCTGACACTAGAGCGTGATGGGTGGAATAAGTTTAAACGGATATTGCACGGAGAATTGGATGGAGAGCTGATTCATCTGGATAATGCCATGTACGTCTATACCGTAGCACCCCACCGCATACGGATAGGTCGGTACAAAGATGCGCGCAGTATCACCCTAACCCTCTCTGTGTGGGCAGCCTTGAAGAAAATAATGCCTATTGTCGACCAATTAATGTCACCCGACACTCGAACACCGGAGCAATTAGCGTGGGTTCGGACTATAGAAGAGGCGCTCGCTGAACCCCATGAAAGACTACATAAGGCGGAATTTTCTTTCTGTAAACCTACAGCCGGACAAGAAAAAAGGTCTATATGTAAACAATGCAGAGCGGGTAGAAGGCCAGTACTACCCTGGGAAGAGGTCGACTCACATGGGACGGGAGCGAACTCACCCTGGGAAGAAATCGACTCACCGGTGGCCAACGAAGAGATCGACTCACCTGTGACGGACGAAGGGAAAAAAGTGCATGATGCGGCCGTCGGAGAAAAGGGCGACGTCTATTAACAAAGTATTAACTGAGTTGTATTACAACCCCACCAGTGCCGCTGCCTATAGTGGTGTGGGAGCCTTGACTCGAGCGACCCAAGGTATTAGTCGAAGTGAAATTCGAGCCTGGTTAAAAACTCAAGATACCTACAGTTTGCATCGAGCTGCCCGACGTCATTTTCGCCGGAACCGAGTCATCGTGGGAGGCATTGACGCGCAATGGCAATCGGATTTGGTGGACATGAGTCGATTTGCACCTCAAAATGATGGATACCGGTACCTATTGACGTGTATTGATATTTTATCGAAATATGCCTGGGTCCTGCCCGTTCGTACCAAAACAGGAGAGAATCTTATAGCCGCATTCCAGCAGATTTTCAAGACGGGACGCAAACCTCTTTATTTACAAACAGATGAAGGCACAGAATTTCTCAACCGACCCTTTCAAGCCTTTCTTAAGAAAAAGAAGGTATTTTTCTTTCATACGTACAACGAGACGAAAGCTTCGGTGTTGGAACGTTTCAATCGTACGTTCAAAGGGCGTATGTATAAGTATTTTACAGCCAAGAATACCCGACGCTACCTGGATGTCTTACCTCAACTGGTGCAAGGCTACAATCGGGCTTATCATCGCAGTATCCAACGTGCGCCCCGCGATGTGACAGAACGCAACGAACATCAAGTACGTACTACGCTGTACTCATCATCATCCAGTCCACCCTTGACGGCCCCCCGGTACAAACGAGGCGATACGGTACGGATCAGTAAAGTGAAAGGACAATTTGAGAAAGGCTATTTACCCAACTGGAGTGACGAACACTTTGTCATCGTACGCCATAAACCACGACAACCCCACGTCTATGAACTGGAAGATCTACAAGGCGAGAAACTGCAAGGCACGTTTTACGAGACAGAATTACAACCCATAGTGAAAACACCGAAAGATTACTACACGGTGGAAAAGATTTTGAAAACGGAACGTCGACGGGACATCCCCTATCATTTCGTCAAATGGCAAGGATGGCCTCGTTCCTTTAATTCCTGGGTGTCTGGCCGTGACATGAAACGCCTATAAATTCGAACTGCTAGTACCACCCGGCTTCAGTATAGAGGATGGTACCATGGATAGAGCACGGCTGCCCGTAGTGTTACAATCTCGAAAAGGACAAGTGGGTACTCTCGTGTGTGTCATAGTGCTTGTGGGTACGCTATTTACAGGGGTATTCTACGATTTGTCGACCGTGTTAGCCTTTTTGAACACGCCGCGTTCTCCATCATCATCACCCCCCATCACTTCGACGACCACGTCACGGCCACCCAAGACGTCAAGAGTGCGCCACGTATCAACCCAGACCACACCACCGGCTACTTCAGCCATCATCACCACCACCACTCCATTACCCTTGGCCCGCACCATCGACCTATCCACCACGACGTCCCGTACTACTCCAACCACGTCAGGACGTCATCCTACGCCGTCATCCCTGAGAAGCGCTTCCACCTCATCACCACCCACACCTAGTACCACCAACACGCTGCTCAACCTATTTGCAGTGGATCCCCGTGCATCACGCCCTTTACCCCCACAACGGTATCCATTCGACTACGATCCCCGGTGGGATCCCCGACAACGCGGGTGGGCTTCTAACCGTCGAGCGCAAATCACCAAATAAAAAAAAAAAAAAAAAATAAACGATGGACCCACGATGGCAGCATCCCTTCACGTGTCTCATCGCTGGCCCGACGGGATCTGGAAAATCACATTTTGTTCAACGTCTCATCCAACATGGAGCCGCCCTGATTTCACCGCCTGTAGCTCGTATCCTGTGGTGTTATGGCGCTTGGCAGCCCGCGTACGAGGCACTGGCCCGTGTCCCAGGACTCACCTTAGTGGAAGGTTTACCCCCTGAAGACATACCCCCAGACACCTTAGTGGTGGTAGACGATCTCATGACGGAAACGGACGGTCGAATTACCCGTCTCTTTACCAAAGGCAGCCATCATCGTCGATTGAGCATCATTTACATTGTACAGAATCTTTTCAGTAAAAACAAAGAACACCGGAACATTAGTTTGAATGCTCAGTATGTGGTGTTATTCAAAAACCCCAGAGACGCATCACAAATTACCCACCTGGCTCAACAGATGTACCCTAAGAACACGGCCTTTGTACGAGAAGCCTTTCAAGATGCCACTCAACCTTCACACGGCTATCTCCTCATCGACTTGAAACAAGATACACCCTCACCTCTGCGATTACGCACCCTGATTTTTCCTGGTGAACTACAGACGGTGTACACCCCCAAATGAGTGAGGAGGAGGAGGAGGAGGAGGATAAAAGAAGAAGACCACGCACTGGAGCCTTCATTCCCTCATCATGTCTGCACGCCTACGCAAGCACGCCGCGGCATTGCGCGTACTCCGCAGCGCGCCTCCGGAAGTGGGGCGGGCCCTGGTGCGCGGCGCGGAGCCCGATCTCATCCGGTGTTTGTGTGAAGTGGCCCATAATGTATTAAAAGGCAATGTTCCACTCAGTCCTGTGCAGAAAGGGAAATGGCAACGGCACAAGGCGGGTCTCCGAACGCTGGTCAAGAAGACGAGGAGTAGTGTCAAGCAGAAGAAACAGGTGTTACAGCGAGGTGGATTTCTCGGCGCACTTCTCGCGCCCTTAGCCGCTACGGTACTAGGCCCATTACTCGGCTCCATCTTGGGAGGAGGACGCTAACACCATGGAACATACGAAAAAAATGATGCTGGTCGAACCTCGACTGTTACAGAGTTTACAATCTCCCTATCCCATCCCGGCCACCGTGCAAAACCTCCAGTCTTTGGATGAAGAAATGAATAGTATACTGCAACGTCCATTGCCCGATCACGAGAAAATTCAACTCTACCATCATACGCTGAACCGGTACCAGACGTTTATGGATCAATATAGAGGAAGTAGTACTAGTAGTAGTAGTAGTACACTACCCACCACCACTACGCCCCCCATCCCAGCCTCATCTCTGCCACCACGACCACCACCGTCATCCTCGGCCT
This sequence comes from Hanleya hanleyi, assembly GCA_036873755.1. NCBI lineage: Eukaryota > Metazoa > Mollusca > Polyplacophora > Lepidopleurida > Hanleyidae > Hanleya > Hanleya hanleyi. The sequence goes on from JAVTVY010000136.1 coordinate 36,371, forward strand.
CACCTGAGCTGGAACAGGAAGTATTGGCCAGTGTGCCTAAAGCCTACAAGACCAGGGCCCGTTTATTGTTGGATCGGGTGAAACAGAATGCCGATATGGGTTGGAATGCGGAAGGACACCTACTGATTCGTAACCAAGTGGTGCCGGGGTCTCATATGACGGATTTAATCAACGATATGGTGCGTTCTCGCAAACACTCTAATCCACCGGGCTGGGAAGCCTTTGCTCAGGCGTTAAAAGACATACACACCCCTCAAGAATTGATAGGCAATAGGGAACGCTGGAAGTGGATGCAAGC
>JAVTVY010000137.1:0-36823 GCA_036873755.1 Hanleya hanleyi
TATAGCCAACGGAAGGCTTTGACCGCGAACGGCGTCTCGGTGGATATGATCGGTCGATTGCACGCAGACATGTTCATGCAAGACCGATACCTCTTGAACAAGGTTCCCATCAAAATCCGACTGATACGGGCGCCTCCGACCTTCGCCTTGATGGCCACTAACGTAGAGGCGCATGTAGCTGACTATAAGATTGTCATCGAAGACGCAGTCCTGTATGTCCGAAAAGTGAAACCGAATCCAGCCGTTCAATTGGGACACATGAAAGCCTTGGAAACAAACCAGCCCAGTACCCTATCCGACGTGTACAAACCAAAGTATTCTCTGTGTCTGCTGGAAATATGAGCGCCAACAAAGAAAACCTGTTCCTGGGGGAACTACCCAAGCGATTGATCCTGGCCTGTGTGGAAAATACCAGTTTCAGTGGAGCCTACCCAGAGAATCCGTTTGACTTTAAACATTTGGGCATTAATTTTGTGGCCCTGCATGTGGATGGACAACAGGTGCCAGCCACCGCCTTAACCCCGAACTTTGGGCGCGCGAATTTCATTCGAGCCTATCAGAGCCTGTTTACAGCCACCGGTCAAATCAACCAGGACGAAAGGAATTTCATCAGTCGGGAGGACTACGGAAACGGATACACATTGTTCTGTTTCGATCTGACCCCCACCTCAGAGAACGACCATCAGCTGGCCCTGGCCAAGCAAGGCAATTTACGGTTGGAAATCCACTTTCAACGAGCCCTCCGGAGCACCGTGAATGTGATCTGCTACGCCGAGTTTGACAACATCATTTAAGTGGACAAGGCGCGCAACGTGCTGTGTGACTTCTCCACCTAACATGGATACAGAGCAGATAACCACCGTGCTGGAGAATGACCCAGAGACACGTAGGGTCTTTCAAGGGGTGTTTGCCCGAGATGTGTTTCCATTAGACCGTGTGTATCCTGCTGCTTACGTTCTCAACACGGACCCGATGGAGCGACCCGGTGAACACTGGGTGGCCGTGTACTTGACAGAACAGCAGGGCGAACACTTTGACCCGTACGGCCTGCCACCCCTACATGCCGATTTAACAGACTTCATGGATCAAGGCACAGAGACGTGGTGTTGGAACAGTCAAACGTTGCAAAGCCTGACCAGTAGCGTGTGCGGACAATATTGCTTGTTTTGCCTGTACCATCGATGCCGGGGAAGACCCTTATCTACCATTGTACAGATGTTTGACGAGTACCCCAAGGCCGAGGACCGAGATGTACTCGTCTATGACTGGGCCGCCCATCATTTCAATGTACAAGTCCCGTTCTGGGCTTGAATTCTTTCAATGTACACACGCCCGCTGTTCTGGGCTTAAGTTTAAAAGCCCCCCTGTTCTGGGCTTCAGTTCTTTCAATGTACAAGCCCCTTGTTCTGGGCTTGAGTTTTCACGTGGTTGTTCTCACGTTGTTGTTGTTGTTACTGAATAAAAAACAAAATGAGATCTCACCAAAAAACCCTGTCTTGTATGTTTTATTCATAATGCATCAATGCCCAATGTGGAGATTCAGTGAAACTGAAATCAGTGGTGTAGGATTGGGCCAAAATGTAACCCATCAAGGTTAGAATGCAAGAGCACTATAGTAAAAAATAGAGAGCCAATGAAATCAGCCCACAGACCAAGTACGTGTTTTTGGTCTAGGTTTGGAGCGGGCATTTCATTGAGGTGCGTGCATACGGTGAGTGAAGAGACTCGTCCAACACGTATAGATTAAGTTGATGACTATAAGTTCTATGTTGTCGATTTAACCTCTCCCTACATTGACGCGCGCGCGCGCGCTGCGGTGGGGGGCCGGGGCCCGCCGGGGCCGGAAAAGTTGGAGATCGTTTTAGTGAAAACCGGAAGTGACGTCACACACTTGCGCAGACCCACCACACCACGTGAACGCCATTGTAGAGAAAGAAAAAAAAAGCCCAGTACATGACAGACACAGACAAGTCTAGACATGGCCAGAGGTCACGCCCCATTCACCCCAACCGGAAGTGACGTCACACACTTGTTCATTGGACCATTAGTGGCGCCCCTAGCTCCAAAACGTCTAGCGGGACCCATACAGGGTCCAGTTTTCGATACTAGGTGACCACATCCCGACGAAATGGCCAGTTTTCGACACCGGATGTGCCGCCATCTTGAACATACGTGCCGCCATCTTGGATATGTCCTATAATGCACCGGGTCAAAATACTCGCTTCTGATTGGCTGAGAGCTCTGTGACGGATTTGAAATACTCGCTTCTGATTGGCCGAGAGCTCCGCATTGCTGTCTGCGCATGATATTCCTACCGTACATCCAACCCATCAGATGCCCCTTCACGAATGCTTCACTTTGATACCTCACTCGACCCCATCGGACCATTAGGGGCTCCCCTAGCTCCAACACGGCTATGTTCATATCCTTGGGCCACCACGCATGCGCAGAATGCCGATATTTCAACCCCACACCCAGTCTATCAGATGCCCCTTCACGAATGCTTCACTTTGATACCTGACTCGACCCCATCGGACCCTTAGTGGCTTCCCTAGATGCCAAAACGTCTATTTTCATACCCTTGGGCCACCGCGCATGCGCAGAATGCCGATATTTCAACCCCACACCCAGCCCATCAGATGCCCCTTCACGAATGCTTCACATTGATACCTCATATGACCCCACTGGACCAATAGTGGCTCCCCTAGATGCCAAAACGTCTATTTCCATACCCTTGGTCCACCGCGCATGCGCAGAATGACGCTATTTCAACCCACTAGTCCAGTGGGATGCCCCTTCACGAATGCTTCACTTTGATGCCTCACTCGACCCCACTGGACCAATAGTGGCTCCCCTAGATGCCAAAACGTCTATTTTCATACCCTTGGGCCACCGCGCATGCGCAGAATGCCGATATTTCAACCCCACACCCAGCCCACCACATGCCCCTTAACGAATGCTTCACTTTGATACCTCACTCGATCCCATCGGACCCTTAGTGGCTTCCCTAGCTCCAACACGGCTATTTTCATACCCTTCGGCCACCGCGCATGCGCAGAAAGCCGATAGTTCAACCCCACACCCAGCCCATTAGATGCCCCTTCACATAAGCTTTACTTTGATACCTCACTCGATCCCATTGGACCATTTGTGGCTCCCCTAGCTCCAACACGGCTACGTTTTTCTACAATCCGCCATCTTAAACCCACCACCCACCACCACAAGCCGCCATCTTAAACCCACCACCCACCACCACAAGCCGCCATCTTAAACCCACCACCCACCACCACAATCCGCCATCTTAAACCCACCACCCACCACCACAAGCCGCCATCTTAAACCCACCACCCACCACCACAAGCCGCCATCTTAAACCCACCACCCACCACCACAAGCCGCCATCTTAAACCCACCACCCACCACCACAAGCCGCCATCTTAAACCCATCACCCACCACCACAAGCCGCCATCTTAAACCCACCACCCACCACCACAAGCCGCCATCTTAAACCCACCACCCACCACCACAAGCCGCCATCTTAAACCCACCACCCACCACCACACATGACCCCATGTGACACAATACTCGCTTCTGATTGGCTGTCGCGTGACGTCACAGAGGTCATATGCAAATTTCTGAGGTCAATGAGCGTCTATTTACGCTTTGTATACTACTAGGGTGTGTATATACAGTGTTAACATTGTCATTAACAGAGTTCAGACAAGGGTACATAAACTACTACAATAAAGATATAAACACAGTACAGAACAATAGTCTTCTTTTGAGGTATTACAAAAACAATGTTTGAGTTGTCTTCAGATAAGTATTGCTAAATAAAAATAACAAAGTACTAGGTGTTGAATAGGTAAAGGAGTGTTGAGCTGAGCATATTGTTTAAGTTAGGCCTGTGCTTTGCAATATAAAGTGATTCTTTTATTCTTAGTTTGAAGGTGATGGCGGAGTTACCTTGATACTGAGGGCCGTCTATCTCATTGTCCTACAAATACTTTATGGCCATCAAACGATAATGTATAAGGAAATAATACCGAAAATAAAACCCAACGAGAATAAGGGAATGGAAACCACCAATCAGTTCTATAAAAATATTAAATACACCATATTCTTTGTTTTCCTCAAAATCACTGCTTAATGCTGCAGAGAGTATATATATCTGTCTGTTCTCTAACTAATCTCTAATACTAATAGGGATGAAAAGTACAAAACAAAATAACTCATGCAATTCTGCCCAGAACACAATACTGCCTGTTTACTTTTATATCTGACAAAGAAAGCAAAAGCTACAGAACATCTTATTATATCTTTCAGGAAAACCATGATGAAGTAATTATCGCCGGAAGCAGCTACATTCATAGACTGGAGAGCAGTATCATCCAAAATTCCATACCGTACGCTCGGCTCGATTTTCGCACTGGCCAGGACATTCAGTTTTTTGGCATTGGGGGAGCCAGAGTCCGGACACTAAGAAATTCCGAAATACTAGAAAATCTCCTTTTGGAGACAAAGCCCGACCTGCTTATCCTCCATATCGGGGGAAATGATGCGGATTCCTTCAGAAGCGCATCTGCCATTTGTCATGATATCATGGATTACGTGGATGTGCTCAAAACAAAATTCCAAATTCCGAGGATCTTCATCAGTCAAGTCGTCTTTCATCGGGTAACTCGGCACATTTCGGTCAATTCATATAATACCAAAATTCAAAACATTAACAACCTACTAAAAACAAATAATAAGGCCACTTTTTGGAGACACAGAGGCCTGATCTGACCTTAAAAGGAAATTTTACTAAACGATGGAGTACATCTCAACCATTTAAGCCAGAAACTGTTCTACCGGTCTATGAAGCGGGCCCTTGGAGTAGCAGTAACCCGACATCGACAACACCTGAACTGATCGCCATCAATATTACCGACCACCGACCGCCGACCACAGACCACCGAACCATAGGACCAAGATCCTTCAAACTTCAAACGAACCACCATGACCTAGCCATTTCAGTGGAATCCCAAAACCCACACCTTGATCACGGACAATCAACGGAAACAAGAACAGCTTCTACATTCAAACCAAATCGAACAATACCTACCACAACTACGGACAATTCAAACCATACCCACTGAAGACAACACAGATCAGACTTGCCACACCTGAGATGCCACCGATGTAACGATTGTCCAATGCAATATATGATCCTATGACTTTCACGCAATATAGGACGTAGACCTGCCGTCTTGTACCCCAATACATACTCCAAGCAATTGTTACAGGCACAGATTTCTGGAAGAACCCGCCTATGGTTCTCCCAGTTTTTTCTGGACGGCTTTGTGTACAGAGGGGTACAAAGACAAAGGAATCACCCACGCGACTACAATGTACAATGAACACATACTTACCAATATAACCTAATCAAAAACCAACCGATGAACCTATACATAGACAATTCTTCAATTCTATTTATATCTCCATCCGCCCATTCCTTGTTATTTACTTATTTATTTATTTATTTATATATTTATTTATTTATTTATTTGTGTATTCGATAATACAGCGCTTGTAAACATCTTTAACGAACTAAGAAATGTAACGTGTAATTAAAATAAAACATTGAGTTGATGGGCTGCGAAATCCGTACGGAAAGCTGCCCTTAAACTGCAATTTCAATCAAGGACTACTTGCTTTAGCCAAATCCTGATGACGGAATAAGTACATTCCGAAGCTCGATAATACATGTAATGATGTACAAATTGGTATTTGTCGTGTTATTTCTAACTAGTGTAATCAAGCCTCTCCATACTCGGGTATATAAAAGACAATACTGGTTTGTATTCTTGTATAAAATTTCATTTCATTCTGTTGAATATTTTTCTATGCAGGTGGAATATAAGCTTCCAACCCACGCTATTACAACCCACACGCTAATTGGTCACACTAGACTACGGAAGACGAACGCGAGATTGGTTCCGCCGAAAATTAATTGTGCGCATGAAAGATTCTTTATTGTACTGAGCACCCCATTTGGAAGAGAGCACATAACACATAAAAGTAGAACAAATAAGAAAGTAAACAAACATGTACGACGTGATCCCGTTTCCGCTCCCAGAAATCCACTGGGCCAGAGGTCACTTTCGCGGCTAGTGAGTTCTGGGGCTAGATTGACGTCTACTTGCCAATGTTTCCCATCCAGTTTCAAAGTAAATGGATTCTCTACTGGCGTACGCTGGAAGTCCAGTAATAATACGCGCTGCAGAAAGTTGTATTACTATGTGTTTATATTTCACCATAAGTGCTGCTAACCGTAAACCAAGATAAGTGAGAGCGTATAAATTGACTTGGTTTAAGAGGATGATCCAACTGGACACATCCCAAGTCAATCTTAATAAATTAAATCAATGCTCCCCAATCGTATATGTCGCTATGTAGGATCTTACTGATTTCAATTGAATTTAGTGTTCAGAGCGCCCAGGTCATCAATATTTAATATTCTGATGATATAGCGGCCGCATTTTACCTACTTTACTTGCAGACGTGGATAGGGGATAGGGTCACTGTTTCCGCTTAACACAAGGTTTATGCCAGGATCAGTCCATATTTCCACCCCGCTTTATGGTGCCAATCTGGTCGGAGAGCGGCAACATCGGAAGATACCCCACCAGCGTGGCGCCTGGTTCGGCTGAGCCAACGAAAAAGTCCCATACCATTATGTTCCCTTCAAAGCATTACGGAGAGTTCTTGGGATTGGTCAACACTCGTGTTAGTGCAGACCGGTTCGATCCCAAGCGACATATCCAAACAGGGGAGCAGATAGGATGTAGATGACGAAAGGGTTACCAAATGTTAATTCATAATTGAAGCGCATTGACTCCGATCAGTAATTGAAAAATCATTTCTGTCATTGAGGAGGACAAAAAACAGATATGCTGCGATTCATTTAGAGAATGTCAGAATGGATATCCCCGAACTGGGACAGCAAATCTGGGTTATACTGGAAATGTCAGGCCGAGACATCGAATCTGCGATACCTTCGTATGCGATATGTAGAAGGGTCGATATATATCTTCAATCATCGCCTGTGGCCGTATGTTAGTGTCATTCCCATGGGTAATTAACGCAATAACTTAACGATTTTTCACCGTGAGACGCCGAAGACATACATGGAGGCACTTCGTGTATAACTTGGACAACGGGAGCTAGGTGATCGATGAAACTCATTTCGGGAGAAAATGTATGTGACATTTAAGAGAAGCCAGAGCTAGTCCGATGAATCGATAGAATGCTGGATAATTAAGCCTTTTAGCAATGTCCTTGACATTTCCACTTTTTGGTGCACGCATCTCTGGACACGGAGTATTAAGTTTTCCGAGTAAATTTGACTGTTACGAAAACATGGAAGTTGTTGAACAGTTTCTTCCTCAGATTAAGAGATTGGCCATCTTCGGGGCCACAGCCCTGATATTCCTTGGAAATAATTAATCAACCGTTTTATCATTGCATCCATTGTCATCGGGTGGCCTGGGTGTGGGAGTTATTTTCGGCGATGAATCAACTAAAGGCCACGCGTGCTTCAACATGACACCCCATACGACCCATTCGGACCAATATTGGGCCATCTCGACCCCAAAACGTCCATTCCAATGCTCTTTTATCCAATGCGCATGCGTAGGTGGACAGCATTTCCACGATACAGTCATCCAGCCGGATGCTTCTCGACGAGTGCTTCACTATGATACCTCTCACGGCCCAATCAGCCCAATATTGGTCCATCTCGAACCCAATCTTCTATCTTGTCACGCCCAAGTTCTACCCATACAAGGGAATTCTCCAGTTGAATCCCCATGCATAGTCATACATGCAGCAAGAGATAGCCTATGCATAGTCATACATACAGAGAGAGGAATCCCCATGACTCTGGATACTGATCATCCAGCCACTGTGTCACCCATCCAACTCCGTCACAACATAATACATAATGGGAACGGTTGAAAATACCCTAATATATCTACTTCTATGGTACAGGCCCACCCACTCATTGTTCTTTACGGTATGGAGTGTGGCATCTTGTTTTTTCTGTCTTACGCTGTAGAATACGATAGAAGGGGTCTCGAGGTCAGGGGTTGATTTTGCTGAAAAAAACAAAGCTGGCTGTCATGGTCAAAATTATCCTATATAGTGGTACCTAGTGCAATGGTGTGACGCACTCGATGCGTAGTGTGAGTGGGGATTGCAGCACTATGTGTGACTCAGGCCTGTGTGAATATGTACGGCTATGGCGCCATGGCTCTTAACTTCGTCGGAAGCGACGTCACCGCCGGGAGGGACGTCAACGCACGCATGCGCACGTTCCTTGGGGTATCCCCCCACCCTAGTGCAACCTATGCCCACCAGGAACGTGCGCATGTGTGGGGTGACGTCACTTCCGGCGATGACCTCACTTCCGACATAGCTGTACAGTCATCGCACGCAAGCGCAGGTGCCTCGTGGTACACACACACACCCTGATGTACTCTATGCCCTACGGACAGACCTTACTCATCCATAGCTTCACAGACATCACTCATACATAGCTGTACAGCCCTTCTGTTGTCTTACTAAGCATCACTTTAGTGTCATAGAGCGTAAGTCAGTGTGATGTTATATGGCACCGATTCAGTGTTATAGAACGACACTGTTATGCTTTATAGCGTCTGTGTTGTGTTACAGAGCAGCGGCGGTTTGGTCTTAGAGAATTACAACACATTGACACATGAGCTAGATGACTCCACAGTATAGTCTTCTGGTTAACCTATTCTAAAGCACATACCAAGATTCTAACGATTCGTGATATGTGTTGTATCTCAGGTACGCTTTATTGTACGTGTTCATGTGGCAACTTGGATGACATGACCACACTGCCCCTAGTAACGGCATAAGCGGTATTAGATACAAATCTAGAGATCTATGATGGAAATGCTCTGACAACTCGTTTATTGGTAATTGGTGAGATGTGTCGCTGTTACAACTCGTACACTGGGGATTGGTGAGCTGTACCGTCGTCAGATGAAAATGACGGCATTTAACACAAAAGACTAGTCTGTAAGGCCCGATGTCGACCCAGCATCAACTTCCGACAATGTCAACATATATCAAGTAACCAAAAGGTCTGTACAGGGGGCGAGCCTCGGGGAAGAAACGTCCACCAGCAGAATTTTGTCATATACAGGTAAAAATTACAACACATATAAGGGAAGTGGGAAGAGGTGCCGGCATACTGACAGAGCCACATGACTTCACAGTATAGTCTTCTGGTTAACCTATTCTGAAGCACATACCAAGAATCTAACGATTCGTGATGTGTTGTATCTCAGGTACGCTTTTATTGTATCTGTTCATGCAGCAATTTGGATGACATGACCATACGGCCCTAGCACCGGCATAAGCGGTATTAGATACAAAGCTAGACAGCTATGATGAATATGCTCTGGCAACTCGTATATTGGTAATTGGTTAGCTCTGTCGCTGCGACAACTCGTTCACTGCGGATTGATGAGCTGCACCGTCGTCAGATGAAAATGACGGCTAGTCTGTAAGGCCCGATGTCGACCCAGCATCAACTTCCCACAATGCCAACATATATCAATGACCAAAAGATCTGTACAGGGGGCGGGCCTCGGAGACGAAACGTTCACCAGCAGAATCTCGTCATATACAGGTAAAAATTACAACACATATAAGGGAAGTGGGGAGACGTGCCAAAATACTGACAGAGCCACATGACTTCACAGTATAGCCTTCTGGTTAACCTATTCTAAAGCACATACCGGTACCAAGAATCTAACGATTTGTGGTATGTGTTGTATCTCAGGAACGCTTTTATTGTACCTGTTCATGTGACAACTTGGATGACATGACCACACAGCCCCTAGCACCGGCGTAAGCGGTATTAGATACAAATCTAGAGAGCTGATGGAAATGCTCTGATAACTTTTATATTTGTAATTGGTGAGCTGTGTCGCTGTGACAACTCGTACACTGTGGATTGTTGAGCTGTACCGTCGTCAGATGAAAATGACGGCATTTAACACAAATGACTAGTCTGTAAGGCCCGATGTCGACCCAGCATCAACTTCCGACAATGCCAACATATATCAAAGACCAAAAAGTCTGTACAGGGGGTGGGTCTCGGGGACGAAACGTCCAGCAGCAGATTCACGCCATATACAGGTAAAAATTACAACACATATAAGGGAAGTCAGAAGAGGTGCCGACCTACTGACAGAGTCACATGACCCCACAGTATAGCTCCGGGATGGGACACTTGGGAGTTCGGAACTCAGGAAAAGGAGGCTTGGGAGCTCAGAGCTCGACGTTGAAAGCTCAGAGCTAGGTCAAAAATCGTTAGTGCGAAGGACCTCGTTCTCCTTGCTTATCTCGATGCAGTAAACTTCAATACTGCAGAAGCCGGCACATGACAAATTCACGTGAGTGAGTTATCAAAATTACCTTTGAAATTCATTTTCCCCCATATTCTTAACATTATTGGCCGTTGTCGTTGAAAAATTGCGTAACCCTTCCGATCCTTTACCATACCGACAGATTACTTATTTTGCCATAGAGATGGACCACTGTGTGGACCCAATACACGCATATCCACTAGTGAAAAACTACGGATGTGCGTAAATGCCAAATACGTGAGTGACGGTTCCGTCAAATTACCGTTTTTTCTATATTTTTCATATTTTTTACTTCAACTGTAGCCAGTTCTATAAAGTTTCACCCACCGTTGCAACGCCAACGCAATTTTCAATCCGTGTCCCTGATTCGCTCAATTTCAACGCCAAACTTTCGACCTTCGACCTATCACTTTTAACCTTTGTCTTTGACCTTCTGACCTCATTCTTTCTTCCTTATTACGTAGCAAGTAGTATACCCGCCCCGCTACTACTAACCAAATTATGACTATTTTTCTTGCTCATTTATATCTGCTGATAAGATACCATGGGTACCACCAGAAGTGGATAAAAACTAGAAGTGTCCAAAGATGTATTCAGTATCATCGACGGCATGTTACCCGTTTTAGCGCATCCAGTTGAAAACATTGCCTCCTAGCGGGAACTGGCGAACTGCCAGGGGAGACAATATTGGAATGTCAGGAAACGACTCCTACAGCCTCGAATGCAACTACAGCGTCCCAAGTCAAACCGCCAAAGGTGACGCAATGAATCATGGGAGTTTTATGAGAGACCGTGACACTGCATATCACTGAAAATTATCAAAATCGCGGCTCGCCTATGTTAACTCCTCGTGGCGATGTTGGATTGATTTATTTGTACTTCCATGCCAACAAAATATCTGTTGACTGTTAGTTACGAACACTGGTAACAATAATAATTAATAAATATCCCTTCAGATTTATCCAGAAAGTCTATTCATATGCAAATAAAGCACTCCGCTAAATTGTCAAATGCGGCATTCTATGGATATTCGTTCTTCTTACACCCCTGATGCAAACCTCCCGTCATCAATAATGTTTATTCAACGAAATGTAACCCAGGTTGATACATTTATTTAATGAAACAAGAGAACAGAATTGGGGAAGCCAAGCTGAATTAACTTATCGTCATGAGCGCGACTTCTTCTTTCGTTTTCTCTCTGGGTCAAGCCGTTACATATAATGGGGCTCAACCTGTAACCATCTCGGTCATCTATACGCGGTAAGACTGGCCCTGGGATCGTGTGTATCCATTCTCAGCCTACTTTCGGCATCTTCAAGAGGAAATTTCCTGAAATCAATACCACGTGACTTCGTCAGCCATTCAGCTAAAGTCTACCGACGTAACCCCAACGTAACCCGCCCTTTTCAAGTCATGTGCTGCCATACTTGTTCAAAATTACAGATCTACACCGCCTCTTGGGTGATACAAAAGTTATTGATACCAATATATTTTGTAAGCCCAGGCAATATCTGTTTCCGAAGTGGTTTGAGAACCTGTAATTTATCAGATTTCTCCAGTCTGTTCTCCGCCGGATGAAGGCCGAACAGAATCCGGTAAAGTACCGGATATCGTTCCGCGATAATGGAGACACACGATTCGCAAGCCATCTTATGGATGGCGAAGTGTACGCAAATGAATGGGGCTTGTGCTTCTAAATCTGGTAGCCAATCATTTGCTTTTGTGACGCGTTAGTGAAATTCCTGATAGTCCTTATAAGGCACGCCTGCGTATCACGCGATATTTCTGTAGTATTTTGAACTTCGGTTGTAAGAAAAGCGAATGTTCATTGGTCGCCAATATTGGTTACGTCATATAATGACCTCCCACGCTCACCGCGGAAAATTGAGGCTTATGACGAGTGGGTCAGAACATTCCTTTGAATTCGTCCTGATTCAAACTTGTTTGTTGATATATTGTGTAAATATAAAGCCATTCGTATCATCAAATGTCTGTAGTTCGGACGGACATGATAGATTATGGATTTTGGGATTTTAGATGCACAATGAAAGGAAAAAGACATATATGGTAATATCCTGCCCACCCGTTAGGGGGCCATCAGGTTAGAAGTAAAGCAAATAAATGAAATTCCCGCATTATCTCCCAGAGTTTATAAGGTACCGTAGACCTGGGTCCCCAGAATAAATGAACCACGGCCATACTCGATTGTAATTCAATAAACGATTTATTGCCCATTTACGATATCGAATAATGTGTAAAAAAGACAGTCGAAAGTACAGGTAGACCTTCGTTGGGAAGAAGTTTGGATCTAACGAAATAATGTTGACTCCGATGTCAGCACAACCGGTTTTCTGGGTCACCGTAGCGTACGGCCAGACTGCGTGCGCCAGATAATTCCCATGATTCCTCAGTCCAAATTTAGGTAATTCCGCTGCCGACAATTGCCGACTAATAACGACTGCAAGCCGATCGGCGCACAGTGGAAAAATTGGATTCTGTATTGCGCAGATTTCACATCTTACGTCACATGAAGCGTTAGAGGCAGGCTGGTGGTGCCATTGCCGTCTACATAGTCTACGTGATCATTACACACTTCTAGTTTTCATCTACTTCTGGTACCACCAATATAATGGGTACCGTTATCAACCGGGTATTGAAATTGTTCAGAACAGACACTGAGTGAAATGGCCAAGTTTCCAATTCCGGAAATCCGCCGGAAACCTATTGGAAACTGTAGCGACACAGTTTCCAATTGGTTTCCGGCGGGTTTCCGGAATTGGAAACTTGGCCATTTCACTCAGTGAGAAATTTTGGAGAAGAGAATTGTTGCAAAGAGAAATTGTGGGAACTATAGCGAAGCTTGTTATGTGATCTACTGTCTGCTGTTCGAGAAATCAACTGATATTCAAAACTGCCCACATAATTGCTGGTGGCTATGCAGAATTCCAATATCTGTAGGATCAGTCAATTTGGATGGAGAATTAATCCGCTTATTTGATTTTTACCATTTTGCTGACGTCAATACCGTTGCGTTCTTGTGTTCATTGTGTTAATGAATGTTCCCCCGCTATCGAAAGTAATACCACGCTTAAGCTAAAATGTGATTTATTCGTATTCATTTGGCGATAACTACTAGAGGCCTTTCTGATATATGCAAGTACAAAATTCCCCATAAACAGCACACTTTTAGGGCGTCAAGTTCTCCATTGAGAGGAATGATGAACAAATTAAAATGAGACAGATAAAACAACCACATAATCCATGCGTTACTGAATGATGGTTGATGTATACATGATATATGACACATATATATTGTGTAATCCTTGTAGCCAGTTGTGTGAGCCCAAAATCTTAGACAAGGTGAGACTGAGGACACAAGCGGGGACAAGTCAGCCATTTTGTCCACCTGTTTTGACTACTATATCAGGATACATACCGGTAGTTCCAGTGATAATAATTGGAAGTTAACATATTTTGGGCGGTAATTATTTTGGGAGTCCACAACAGTCCTCTTCCTTGTCCATATATGCCCCGTGAGGGGTTTCGTTACCTTTCACACGCAAACAGTTGATGATAAAATCCCCTAAATAACAGCAAAAAATCATACATTTTGATCATGGTACTTTATATTAAATCATTTTATAGAAGTAACAAGGATTCAATGGGATTTTACAGTTTAGTCAAAAATGTGCGCTCAACCTACTATCATAAAAAAACAACAATTATATGGTGAACATTCAATTTCTTTGCTCATATATTTACCGCACGTGTCACTGATTGAAAATAAATAAATAAATAAATAAATGGGTCCTTCACTTAGCCACAACTGTTCCCATCAATAACTCCTGCGGTTGATGATCACACATGCTGTTCACTCATCTTCGCTCAGACAAGCACTAATTATGCGACGTCGGGCGAAACATGCCGCTAGAACCATTTTGGACTCATTTCGTTGGATTCCATGGGGCTTAGACCACTAACAAAAAAATAGTCCCGATCCCGATCCGTTAACCCCTTTATATTGGGCAACCACTGATAGAGAAGTGAATTGTTTTCAATATTTTTTCCAGTCTCTGTTGCGACTGTTGCAGGGATAGCTTTACGATCCAAACTGCTAGCCCTGTTACCTCGAAATAAATCGTACATGCCAGGAGATTGCTCGAAACCGGTTTGGGCCAGAATCTAGAACTGGCATGCTCCGTTGCATGCTCTGAGATCGCCAGACTGGGTTGAGCTTTAGAACGAACGAGACATACTATATAGAATTCGGGTTGGAATGGAGGGAAGATTTTAATGGGGGATATTTTAGGCCTATATCGCAGTAGGTGTTGCTAGCCTAGGCACACAACGCTACTACATCTGGCGTCAGATTAAAAAATTAACTTTGTAACGGTTGAGGGCCAATTTACGCATGTAAACCAGACTGCGAAAATCTCGGTAAAAAAACGCGGGGTGGAAGTCGGCCATTTGTCCTCTCACTTCGCGTTCCCCACCTTCCCTGTTTTCTTGGCCGGCTGTCCACATTTAGATTGAAGGTTGAATTGCTTTACCGGGAGAAGGCCATCCTGATATTGGGCTATTCTAGTAGGTGATTCTGTACAAATCCTTTCACGGCTGGCAGGCTGTTGATTGTGTTAGACAGGTTTTTTTGTCTCGGTCGATAGGCTAGCTACGCGATGGTGAAGTTTGACTGTATGATCACATCGGTCTGTGTGATATACATGTAGGGGTCGGGTAGCCGTTTTCCCCGTCTTTCGTTATGAAACTAGTCGTGTGTTCAGTTCAGTCCACGCAATCAAATATTTTTCTGGTATATAGCCGGCTGAGCTAGCCAACATTTCTCATAAACAGTGTATCGTTCGTATGCATTCAATAAACTTCGTGTCGCTGTATATACAGTACCCGTATTATTAACCTGTGATAGGCGCGCTGTGTTATTATGGTACGGCCAATGCGGTATAATTTAGCACTGTCAACAGCATATATAGATCTGTGTGATGTGGCAATTAATCGTTTCGCCTCTTTGAGAGACTCGATATGCTCAATTCGGTCCGTGTTGTTAGATATATTCCTGGTATTTAGCCAGTTGAACTAGTCAACATATTTTGGGAATAGTGTATTTTACTCTATTCATTTATTGCATTTGGTGTCGTCGTATATACAGCATTATTGTTCTGTGATAAACGCGAAATGTTATTAGTAGTGGCATTTTGGCCGTTCGTGGTCAATAGATTGGTAACAACCGGATAAATTGACTCGGTGATATTGAATAATTTGAGCCTGGCAGGGTTATACAATTTTCAAATGTTTTTACTGGGTTATCATATAGAGCCTGTATATCGGGGAGAATCATATTTTTATGGAAGTTTTTGTCCATTGTCACTCCGGGTGTTACTGTGTGGTGTTGTCTATGTGTTTCTGTGCGATTGAATTGTATTGTTTCTGAGATTGACTTTTGTGTGAGATTTCTGCTATATTGATGGGTCTTTGGATTGGGAGATTTTGCCGACCTTTATGAGAAATCTGTAATTGGAATGCAATTGTGTGTTGGAATACAATAATAAATGCTCAGATTGTTCGCGGGTCAATGTGACTTTGTCTTCTGCTAACTTTTTCCCGTCCTGATAAAAGCGAAACCCGTTTTTTCTGTTTCAAGATATATATATATACATTTTTTGAACGGTTTGTCGGCTGTCAACTGGTCGGCTAAATAATATATATATATTGCCTACATTTTGGTTGTCCAATACATGATTCTGATTGCTCAGTTGACAGCTTGGGGCATTATCAGTCATGCGAGCCACATTCATGGCGATACCATGGTGTTGTCGCTGCCATATACTATAGTATTCATGGCGAAGCCATGGTGTTGTCACTGCGACAATAGTAATCCGACTTCCTTCAATCCTTTTGAATTGAGTTAATAATTTATATATCCTGTCTACTTTCTCCCTTCTCTTGGATCAGTTTAGGAAATTAAGCTATGAAATTTAATTGAATGGGAACTTGCCTATGTTCATCCTTGAGGGGTCTGAATGATAGACTGAAGGTTGTTCATGATGTTGAGCGAGTGAGTTAAAATTTTGATGCAGTTTACCATCTCGAGACGGGCTATTTCCTGTTTGTATTTCAACTCGGATTTATTGACTCCTCGATGTGGTCGAGTTTAAAATTTAGTTTGTATTCTGTGTTTTTATTCCTCCAGGCGCGGAAAACTGTGTTAATTTAAGCACAGGTGGCCTGACTTTGTTTTCCGGGCACAATTGATAATTGATTTCCCCCCCCCCCCCGCCGACCCACCCTGGGTTTCTTTAGTGCCCTATTCATAATTAGTTGTAAATTGAAATAGTGCAAGATTAATAGAGAAGTTGCAACAGCGTGTTGACTGTGTGGTAACACGTGTTGCACTTGTTCTAGAGATGGGTCTTGTTCTTTTTCTTTTTTCCTAATGGATATGGCTGATTAGGCACAATTGATTTGGTTCATAAAAGTGTTTCGTCAGTTTGAACTCGAATCTGCACATGTTTAAATATTTGTTTTCATTCACTGAATGTGAGTAGTTGACATTGCGTTTCATTTTTCGTGTCCAATTTGGTGTTCCCTAGGGGACATAACGAGGTACACGGTCTTTTGCTTTAATGAGTTTCTGGAGTGGAAACTGAGTGTGAGGAGTTGACACTGCTATTTATTTTGGTGTAAGATTTGTTGTTTTGTAGTGGACATACCAATGTGGGCTGTCTTTCAGTTGCTTTAGTGAGTTTCTAGAAGGAAACTCACTGAAAGTCTGATATATTTGAATTTATTTGACTAGATTTTGATTGGGTATTCCTTATTTTTTTGGGCTTGTTTGCATATACCGTATATCGTTCCACTTTTGTTAACATGGCAGATTTAGGGCCCATTGATGTGTCAGTGGCTACAGAGGAAGCACTGCAAAAATTGAAAGGGGTGGGGAGTAGTCGAAGTGCACGTGTGGTAGCCTTGCAGGAAGAGGGCAGGTTGCTTAGTTTTAAGCATTTTATGCAGGCGACTCAGTTTAGTGCCGGGCATATAGCCGATCTAGTGCTAGAGGGGCAGATTATAGGTTTAGACTTGTCGGGAAGTCCGGAATACATTAATGCTTTAGTTGACCGTCGTTTTGAAGAAATCATTGGATTATGGAAAGTTGGAATAACGGGCCATGTAGATGCATTGGATGTAGAAATGGGCCATTTGCATGACGATGTCAAGGAGTATGAGATTCATTTAGGACAGTTGGATGAAAAGATAGATAATTATGGACGCCAACTGACCCAGGTGGATACTAAAGTAGGACAAGTTAATGTTCAGGTTGACCAACTAGGTCAACAAGTAAACACTCAAATAGGTCAAGTTGGTGGTAAGTTGAAGCAAGTTGATGATAAGATGGAACAAGTAGGTTTAGATATGAGGACTGTTGTTACATTGCTTAGCGCTCCAAGCAGGGAGGGGTCAGAGATTTCATCACATGCGACGTCTGAACAGGCAACGGGGGACGCTGGTCAGGCGGACCCAACTCCTGTTGTTCTGAATAATAGACCTGAACAATTGATTGAGGGTGGGGGAGAGATTGCAAATCAGTTGAATGCAGCCCCTGTTCAACAAAATGAACCACATGTTCAAGTGAATGCATCAGCTGCACTTCTCGACCCCCCATGTCCAATAGATCTAAATGGAACAACAGGACTGGACGCTGGTCTGCCGTTTCCAGACGACACTAGGGATGTCAATCAGTTACCGCCCAGTGGCCACACTTCAGCTCCGAACTTCCAATGCCCAGTAAATAGGAATGAGTTGTTTTTAGACAATGCTATGGTAGGGAAAC
Source organism: Hanleya hanleyi (assembly GCA_036873755.1). Lineage (NCBI taxonomy): Eukaryota > Metazoa > Mollusca > Polyplacophora > Lepidopleurida > Hanleyidae > Hanleya > Hanleya hanleyi. The sequence continues at coordinate 18,293 of JAVTVY010000137.1, forward strand.
AATATCTTCAAGGGGATATAGATAATGGGAATCTGGCCGATGTGTCCGCTACTGATACCGAGGGGGAGGTTGAGGCCTCTCCTAGTAAATGTAGCGAATGCTCGTCCAGATCGAGATCAACCGAACGACATGTATCCCGAGAACGCTACCGTAGCCAAAGTCCCCGGCTTCCCAAGACTTTAGTGTTTTCAGGGACCAGAGGAGACTGGGTTCCATTTAGGGTTAAATTTAAGTTGGAAGCTGAAAGTAGAAAGTGGGACAAAGACCAGTGTCTTAAGAAATTGACGGACTGTATTCATGGCGATGCCATGGTGTTTTACAGCTATCAATCAGAGGCAGTCAAAACCTCGTTTGATATGCTCCTCAAAGAAATGGAATGCCATTATAATAGTAAGGAACCTCCGCGTGCATTTAGGCAGCGTTTGCAAGCGGAAGTGCAGGGCCCCGAGGATACTTTAGAGGAGTTTGCTTTTAGATGCGCTAGGTTGGCAAGGGACGGGTATCCGAATGCACCGGAAAAGATTATTGAGTCAGTAGCGGTGGAACATTTTCTCAGGGGATGCAGAGAAATACTGGCTGTGAGATTTGCTATGGAAAAGAGCCCCACAACAATCTCGGAAGCCTTGCGTTATGTGAATCTGAGGGAGTTGGATTTTCAGACGGTTACATGTAGAACTGTTAATGTTGATTCAGTGGGGCCTGATGCTTGTAAGGCAGAAGTGGAAGGGATAAATAAGAGGTCCCCTCGCCGTCGGTCATCACGACCCTTCCGTCCACCACGACTCTGTTACTCGTGCCGTAAACCCGGTCACATAAGCCGTTTTTGTCCTGTTAGACGTGGTTTAGATGGGTGGGCTGAATTAGCAACTGCAAATGGCGGTGTGGGGTCGTCCACGGGAGACGAGGCAGGTGTTACTGAACTTACTGCAGCAGTCAGGGATGTTACTGTCTCGTTCCCAGGGGTGGGCGATGTCCGTTCCAGTTAAGGTTGGGTCTGTGCCGGTGACTGCTGTGGTAGACACGGCCGCCCAAGTCACCGTCATGAGTGAACATCTATTTGCTAGGTTGGGTCTTCAGGGGCTGTCGTCTTCGCCTATTCGGTTGACTGGTGCATTTCGAGGAATGACCAGTATGGGAATGCTAGTTCGGCAGGTCCCATTATCCATCTCCGATTTTCACTGTACTGGAAATATAGTGGTGGCACCCTTGGTTGACGACCTGTTGCTAGGCTTCGACTTCCTATCAGCCTATGGATGTGTTGTGGATTTTAGGGATAAAACCGTGGTTATTGGAGATACCAAGGTTTTTGCAGTTTGAATTTTCATGGAATGGTGACTTGTTCAATGTGGGCTCCATTTCGCTCTGCCAGTAACTGATAAATGGTGAAGTTGGTTGATGGGCCATTGGTGACGCATTTTGTGTATGCGTCTGAGGCAATGTAGTATAGTGTCAGCTTCGTGGAGATATATGTATGTGTACCATCACGTGTATGCAGTGATGGATGTACTGTATTTGGTTTTGATTTTCTATGTGAAATTATCCTATTTGGGCGTTGATTTGGTTTTGTTGTACAGGATGTTTTTTTTGAGGCATTGTGGAATTGAGGACAAAAAAAATATATAAAATTCTAGACCCAAACCGTCGTTAATGTGTTGTGTAATGTAATGTGTATTTTTGGAACTATTGTTCTAGAATTATGGTGTGTGTTGGAGAACCCTCGTGTGTGTTCGAAAGTTGGATGTTCGGAAATTGTGATGTTTGCTGCGGCGTTATACGTGTAGTGTGTTATGGGAGTATATGATGCGTTGTGATGAACTAGGTGTTTATGTAATCTGTGTGAGGGAACCGGGTGCTGGACGCCTGGGTTCGATGGTTGCTGTGTGATTAGATAATTTCTGTGTGTGAAGATTCTGTGTGGTAGATATACGCGTCTCTATGTGACTTCTGTTTGAGATTGTATAACTGTGTGTTCTTTGTTGGTTTTTCTGTGTGTGTTAAGCTATGTGGTACGTTCATGGAAGTTTATGTGGTGAAGTTAATATATGGAGTGGCATGGAGAAGATATAGTATGGGAATATGCAGTGCGGTTGGCCATGTTGGAGACCTGGGATTGGGGGAGTGCGGCCGGCTCCCCACCCTGTCTTCGTGATGGAACACTTTTAGGAGTTTTCTTTGAACCGTCATGCAATACGCGTTATGATTTATTGTGAATCCGATGGGGCAGGATAGTCACCACTCGGTGAGTGAATATATACGTCATTGTTCGATTATAGTCTCAACCCTGTATTAGTTATGTGCTCAACGATTTTGTGAGCTTGATATCTGTGGAGGTGTAGCAATTATGGTTATGTGTTTCCTCTGCAAACATTCTCTCTGGTGGGGTAGCCGTTTGCGAGAGCGTATGTACATTGGGATCAGTGGCGTGTAGTGCGCGCACACGTTTCTGACTCTTCGTGCGTACGCCCTGGAAGGGCCCTTCCACTCGAAATTGTTGGCTGCTGACGAAGGCGAGCCTTGAAATTATTAGGGGAGGGAGAATGGGGAGTTCAATATATAGTCTGGACAGCCAGTAGTTTAGAGGCTTGTTACAGTAGTGGATTTTATGACGGACTGGTGCTTATTGCGGCCATGTAGCTGGTAGGCTGGCCTGCCAATTTATAGTCTAGATACCAGTCCTGGTTTGCATAATGTTCTCGTATTTATTGCGGCCATGTAGCTGGTAGGCTGGCCTGCAGAGTATATTTTTAAGAATTAAAGTGAGCAGTCCCATGCGGCCGATTGTATTTATTTGGGCCGTAAAGCTGGTAGGCTGGCCCGCCGATTATATTTTTGAGAAATAAAGTGATCAGTCCCATGAGACTGACCATTTGAACGAGATTTTTAGTGGGTTTGGGTGTAATTATAGACAGTCTGGTAATAAGACTGCATTAGTGGGATGGATTACCATTTTATTGAAGTTGGGTATTTTTAGGCAGTGTACTTTTGTACACTGCATGTTACGGATTTTGACACATGTGATATAACATGGAGAATTCACGTCTTTGTCTCGCGTTTTAGTAATTATTGGCAGCGCTAGAACAGCGGTTGCCTGCGATGGGAAGGGTTCTATCTAGGCGAAGTAAGACCTTCGCCAAAAAGAAAACGGGGAGGGGTGTTGCAGGGATAGCTTTACGATCCAAACTGCTAGCCCTGTTACCTCGAAATAAATCGTACATGCCAGGAGATTGCTCGAAACCGGTTTGGGCCAGAATCTAGAACTGGCATGCTCCGTTGCATGCTCTGAGATCGCCAGACTGGGTTGAGCTTTAGGACGAACGAGACATACTATATAGAATTCGGGTTGGAATGGAGGGAAGATTTTAATGGGGGATATTTTAGGCCTATATCGCAGTAGGTGTTGCTAGCCTAGGCACACAACGCTACTACACGACGAATAATTGAAGGCCAGTGGTAGGTGATTGGAGTATGATATGTGTTTGGTTTCGCTGTGAGTTTGATTTTAACTCAAGGCCTAATAAGGTGTTGCTAAGAGGGACTATTTGGGTGCCTGTGCACCGCTTTCTGAAAGCAGAGAAAAAAGCCAAAATTATGACGTCATTTGTACGAGCGCGCAGAACTCAAAATCTAGATGTCAGGTTGTAACACTTGAATTAAAGTACTTCTTGCCGAAATATGGAAGTCTAGACTTAATTAGGGAATCGACAAGATGCAATTACGTTAACATTGCCGCCAATGTAAATCTTTGCGTGGTCTAAGCCCCATGGCCTATGAGTGAATTCGAAAAACTGGGCCGAAGGCAGAGAACTCTTGGTATCATGAAATGTTATAATGGGCTTTTATTTGGTATGTGGCTTCATGTTTTCGATTTTTTTTTTCGAGTATAACCATCTCTATGGGGACGGATACCAAAGAACCATCTTTATCGATTGTTTTCAGCGTGTCCGAATTCACTCCTTTGTCCGAAAGAATTTCAGCCAAAACTGGACATTTCTAGAAAAAGTATGCTTGTTTTATCATTTATTATCTTGCTCCATTATCTCGCCCCCTCCCCCCAATTAAAATGTGTTTGGGAAAATATCTTTAACATATGGCCAGGGCTTTGAACTTTCCTGGCCAGTAGAATTATTGCAAAAATTGTATTTTCGAACCTCCAGACCAAAAACTTGAGATGACCATTTCGATGTAGTTCGATAACGTATACCCGTGAGAAAAGAAGATAATACAAGAAAAGACAAGGTTTGCTTGATAATAAATGTAAAATATGGACTTTTGTACTTTTTCACCTCAGTTCAGTTACGGTACAAGCCGCCCTATTCTACTATTCATCCTGATGCTTCTTACCGGTTATTTTCTGGAAGCTAACTCCCTCTTCTCCATCCTTGTCGCTTTTATCAACGTTTCCAATGCTGATGATTAGCCGTACGTACACGAGCCGTTTTGACAGCTACCTCCAACCCCCCATATCCAGGTCCAAGTGCGCATGCGTAATGACCCAAAAGTACACAATATGGGGCAGGTCCCAGAGCCTCGTTACCGTTGTTAATTGGCTAATTATGTTGATTTGGGATGGGGGGGGGTAGGGGCTCGTGGTCGTGTAGAAACGACGTAGTGCGGACACTCAAGTCGCCAAACACGCTCCAAAATTGACATGGCTTCGTTCGTTCCTACACTTAGCCATGAACTTACATGTACACTCCGGGATCACATGACTCCATGGGTCGTTCGGCTTTATTCGGCGATAAAACAACCCCTGCCCACGCTCTGTCCACTGCTTTTATCGAGTTCGGCAAAGAGTTTCATTGGCGAGAAGTGCTAATCCGTGTGCAATCAGTTTTCAAACATCAACGGCCGGCTGAATTTCTCCTCCATTACATTCGTACATGTCACGTGATACAGCAACGTATCGTGCGGATCACGTGACCCGTACGAAGATCATGGCGGTAAAGACAAGGAATTCAACCGACCGTTGATGTTTGAAGACTGATTACAGACGGATTAGCTCTTCACGGCAATCAAATTCTTTGCCGAACTCGACAAATCCAATAGACAGAGAGTTGGGATGGGTTGTTTTATTGCCGGATAACGCCGAACGACCCATGGAGCCGTGTGATCCCGGAGTGTACATGTAAGTTCACTGAGAGGCATCATGGCTAAGTGTAGGAACGAACGAAGCCATGCCAACTTGGCTATCCAAAAATATATCCCGTTTTCTCAGAAATCGACTAAACTTCATCTCAAACAGAATGGTTAAATGGCATATACTTTAGCTTTCTTTCCGGTCTGGCCTCTTTGGGCTGATGAGTGCATTTCTCCGTCATCAGCAGACCTATACACCGCGATACTTTTAACAATCAGGTAATTATCCAGAATCAGGTGCTAGACTGTGTGAAAGGGGTTAGGATTTAAATCCAATTAAGTACAATCCAATTATTTTTAAGATGATACTGTCTTGGTAAAGCACAACTTCTAATGTTGGATAGTCCAATCCAATGCGAGACTCGAACCCTGCGTCCGCAGAGGTTGACACAAAATCGCCAACAGTGAAAGCAAGCGTTCCGACCTCGTCGACCATCTCATTAGTGGGAGCTGAGATGGCCGAGTGGCTTTTAGAGCACTTGCATTTACTGCTCGAGATTTGGTGCCAAAATCTGAGGGCGAGGGTTCGAATCTCGCTTGGGACTGGCCCATCCGGCACATGTACCTTACCGAGAAAGTGTCATCCTGAAAATAATTGGATATAAAGGTAACAAACAATCGAAGTCGTCAAACCTTTTGCAAAGAACTCGTTCGACCAGGCTAAGCAATCAGACGTTTTCATGAATACAAAATTTACCAAATCTAGATCTGGTGACAAATATCATATACAGAGAATCAAATGCATATGGTAGTACGGGAGATAACCGGCGCTAAGGCTCGTAATTTGTGTATAATATCACATTAGTTTGTGTCTAATCCCACAATAATCGAATACCGTTGTAAATTGGTTAATTGGGCTGTTTTGGGAGAGGAAGTAACTTTTCTTTACTCCCTCCACATCAACCTAATTAATTAACAACGGCAACGATCCCATTTGTCTGAACCCGAGAGTCGCGACTGCATACGGATGAAGGTGATGAATGAAAAAATACAAGGAAAGACTGGAATACACTATGCCCTATGTGATTTGAAATTCATTTTTATAAATAATATGCCTATACTGGCCAATGATACATGTTTGGTGATACGAACATTCGGATGTTATTAGTTCATGTCGTCTTGAAATTGACGCTACTAGATTCATGCAAAATATAGATTATCGACAAATATGTTCATCTGGGGAATTGATAACAAAATATTCTATTTACCTATACGGGACTCCAAAGACTTCAAAGCGCATTTCTTGCAATGAACCGACATTAGGCTGATAGACACATTTAAGAAAATTAGACGGATAGCGTCAGCTGAATTCGGATATAACTAATGGCCCTATGCCGAATTCCTATTCCAAAAATATTAAATCAAATAAACGAAAATTCTTTGTGGTCAAAATATAGGCTTTTCACTGTTATACTGTCCAACATATATCGATTAAAAATATATGGGCGTGGAAAATTTAAGATGGAAGTGGATTTTATATACTGAATGGATAACGCGACTCTTATGGAGCAGGAATAAACACAACAAACACAAACTACTTAAGCAATCTACAATTTTCAATGTCATGAATTAAGTTCTTTTGGTCAAATCAGTATTAAAGTCGTTTTCTAGAGTATATTACATCTCAGTCCTCTTTGATTATCGGACGACTATATATATATATGACCATCATGAAGATCCTACATTGTACGTCATCCAGTCACATTATCACGACACCGAAACGTAGCGTCAAAGATATCGCTATACTGCTGTGGTGGAACCAGTAACTTATAACCTTATAAATGCGCAAATATAAAAACAATTCATTTGTTATCTTGACACCGAGCCAACCAGTTCTTCATTTATCCTCGTAATGCTGAGCGTCGAGCTAGAAGCAACAAGTTCAAAAAGTCTTATGTGTGCCTCGGTGCGTGAACGATCACAGGACTTCTTGCTTGCGAGGTGGACGCTCTAATCACTAGACCATCGCAATGCGGATTATATTGCACAATGTTCATACGGCCCCGAGCCCCGAGCCCCAAGTTCAGTGGAATTAAAAAATTTGCTGCGAAACGTATCGGTATAGCGTCAAAGATCATCTTGTGGTGAAACTAAATATAAAGCCCATAATTTAATTGGTTATATAAAGTTACTGATAATCAGCTTAATGGACTAAATTTTGCTCAACCGTCACTGACAAACAAATTATAATATTTTCGAAAAATGTATTTCTGCGTTGTTACTTTGTATTTCTATGAAGACGTTTGCTATGATAGAAAATAGTATTTTGAAATCCTATAGAGGAGACGTAATCTCCTTGAGGCGCATTCGATGAGAAATGATACATAGTCTCACAAAATAAAATTTACCGTTGACGGTTATGCGAGAAGCTAATAAGATGGTCAACTTGCACAATAATAAGGCTCCAAGTTCGGAAAGAGATTCAGCTCTCAATCTGATTTCTGTCCAAGCGCTCGAGTTGGATGCACGATAAGATTGATTGCTGCCAGTATCGAGTACAAGCGTGAACGATATAGTTTTCGAAGATTGGCCTAAAATAAAACCAGTCATGTTGATAATATCGGCAGAGTATGCGTGTACTTCTTCGAAAGAAAAAAAGGTTTCGCCATTGGCACTCTTCTCTGTATAGATAGTGAAGCTGGTCTTCATTAATGGAACTGGTGCATTAGGTACGCTTGGTGCCAACGAACGGTTACTGGCCGGAGGAAAAATTCAGCTGCTAATTAATATTTCATTGGTTTCTTGCCCAGGGCATTCATTTGTAGTCGTTTATACGCGTTTTGTGGTGAGTGCATGGTAATTTGGTTGTTCAAAGGTTTCTTTTGTTCCGGGTTAAATTTGAACTCGATTCTTGGATGGGAACAAAATTCTCACGCTTGAATTCCATGTGTATCGATTGCATTATATTGTCCAACGGAATGGTCAAATTCAATCATTATCCCAATCTCAGTAAACTGAGATATAATATCACGGAATATCATATCTGAATTCAGCCCTATATAAATCCCGTGCAAATTTGAAACAACTATTGTTAGCCAATCAGATGGATAACTTGTTGAAACTATTTCAAAATCACGCCCACAGTAATTACACACGGTAGCTCCTTGTCTAATATGTAAACATTATCCTGAAACAGTTTCCAAATATGGCATCATTTCCAGACAGGGTGCGTAAAAAACCGTGAAGATCAAAGAGTTTACTCCCACCGAAAAGTTTGACTTTGTTAGGGATAGAAAATATCAAAAGATTGTGCCGTGCGAAGATGTTAATCTCCGTGAAGTAAACGTCAGTTATTGTCAGAGAGAAAAGGTTGAAATGGTCGTGATTGGCTTTTTATGGGATCTCGTAGAATATCGGCGAACATTTCACACGAAAGGACCATGTATGTTTAGATGGGAAATTGGCCCCAGAACAGGTGCGGTAGAAATGCCAAAAATAAACAATTACATATATGCAAGAAATTGTTCAGTTGGTATGAAGTACAATATTATATTGTATACACAGAAAAGTTTCAAGGCACTGAGTCTCATCATTTACGAATAACCAAATCGCCAATTTTTAGGCGAAAACACCTCATATTTCTTTCCATAAACATATGAAGATAAACTATAACCATAACCAGATGGTTCTGTTTATCGTTTGTCTTCATATGTTTACATGAATTGTTTTCACTTCAGAATCAACTATTTTGCACAATGCACTAATTTACGGCCCTGTTTCTCGAGAATCACGAGACTCAGTGCCTTGAATTTTCTCAGAGTATACAGTAAATATTGTTCTCTATGCCAATTGAACAATTTCTTGTAGTGGAAGTATTTTATTTTGGTACTTCTGTATTGCACCTGACCTGGGGCCATTTTCCCATCTAAAGATACAAGGTCCTTTTAGATGGTATTCCCCTGATTTAACATCTTGGTTCACCTAGTTTTGGTTATTACCTTTGCTGTATTATAAAAAGATAGAATGTATAGATTGGCAGCTTTTAAAGTATAAATAAATAACTATCGATTTTGTCTAAATTGGCTTGAAATCAGTAGCTGTGTTGACCACTCCAAGAATCATTAGCAGGGCTGTTGATAATATCCTGGTCATAAAATCATCGAGGTAATAATTTACGAGGACCGAATTCTACTTCCTGGATTCCTTCATCCAAGAACGGAAGCATAGATAGCATAGATAGGACATGTGTGAAAATTATTTTTTCGTCCACGAAATTATCTCCGACCCCGAGATACATCTCCGACCCGGAGAAACTTATCTCCGACCCCGAGATACATCTCCGACCCAGAGAAACTTCTCTCCGACCCGAAGAAAATTAACTCCGATCCCGAGATACATCTCCGACCCAGAGAAAATTATCGTCGACCCAGAGATACATTTCCGACCCGGAGAAACTTATCTCCGACCCAAACAAACCTATCTCCGACCAGGAGATACATCTCCGACCCCGAGATACTTGACCAATGAGAGTCGAGCTTACAAAGACGCCAATGTTATGGGAAAATACACATGGATGGCTTAAGAGATGACTTGTTATAACCGAGTATAACATAACATATGTGACTTCCCATACCTCACACATACAAAAATGGCGGTAACGATTGCTGCAACACCATTGATCAATTATCTCTGGGTCGGAGATGTATCTCTGGGTCGGAGATAATTTTCTCCGGGACGGAGATGTATCGGAGATAATTTCGTGGACGAAAAAATAATTTTCACCCATGTCATAACTATGCTTCCATATCCAAGACATGTGGCAGTAATGCGAAATCAGATGGTTGGGCCTGAATATATGTGGCAACATAACTATGATCAATTGCAAAAAGCGGTGGTGTATCAGAGTAACCGAGATGTTGTTGAAGCTAGAGTTGTCACATTGTTTTAAAATACTGTTATGCCGGTATCATTGAAAACTGGTGGTTTTCCAATTACTTCTTTTCCAGTTACATTAGTGGTATCACGTACTGAGATACGGCTTCAATACTACACGTTTCAGAAACCATTACTGACGAACGTTTTCATATAGAAACAGATTCCGCAAATGCGTGTATGACATTTGAATTTATGATCCTTGCCATATATAGTTTCACCGAAGGATATCAATTTAAAAAAGAAATTGCAGTGGACGTCAATGTTCAATCTTGTGAAAATCAAAGTGTGTTCTTCCAGGCAGTTCGGTTCATCTGTACTCAGCCCAGAAGAATAAAACGGTTCACAGAATCAAGGAATCCAGATAAAAAGGTACAGATCGTATTATAGCATTCCAAAATTTACACTAGATATTAATACAAGTATACAGCCTACGGCTGAACTTCAAAGTTTCTAGCTAAACCATTGAAAACTTTACCTTACAAAACTTATAGTATTAAAGATGCGTTTCATATCGCGGAACGAATCACAAGTATTCCATGTGATCTGAATAAAACTATCGCTCGGACTCATTTATATGATCTGGGACGAGTGTAACTATCGTGTCCCAGGTTTGATAATTATGCTCAAGCAAATTTCGCCATTGATAGTAGTATACAAGGAGTCGATTGAGGGAATGGCGCCTCACTGCGCATGCGCAGAACCTTTTGTGACGTCACAAGTGGCGATGTGCGCATGCGTGTGGGGTGTATGGTGGGTGGTGGGAGGTGGGTGCAAGATGGCGGCCTGTGGTTGGGTGGTGGGAGGTGGGTGCAAGATGGCGGCATGTGGTTGGGTGGTGGGAGGTGGGTGCAAGATGGCGGCATGTGGTTGGGTGGTGGGAGGTGGGTGCAAGATGGCGGCATGTGGTTGGGTGGTGGGAGGTGGGTGCAAGATGGCGGCCTGTGGTTGGGTGGTGGGAGGTGGGTTTAAGATGGCGGCTGATGTATATAGGAGATGATCAAATGTATTAGAGGATGATCAAAGTTCATTATCCGCGGAGAAAAAGTAGTCCCTAGATAAAATGGTCGGATGGGGTCGAGTGAGGTATCAAAGTGAAGCTTATGTGAAGGGGCATCTAATGGGCTGGGTGTGGGGTTGAAATATCGGCCTTCTGCGCATGCGCGCTGGCCGAAGGGTATGAAAATAGCCGTGTTGGAGCTAGGGAAGCCACTAAGGGTCCGATGGGGTCGAGTGAGGTATCAAAGTGAAGCATTCGTGAAGGGGCATCTGATGGGCTGGGTGTGGGGTTGAAATATCGGCATTCTGCGCATGCGCGATGGCCCAAGGGTATGAACATAGACGTTTTGGCATCTAGGTGAGCCACTATTGGTCCAGTGGGGTCGAGTGAGGTATCAAAGTGAAGCATTCGTGAAGGGGCATCTAATGGGCTGGGTGTGGGGTTGAACTATCGGCAATCTGCGCATGCGCGGTGGCCCAAGGGTATGGAAATAGCCGTTTTGGAGCTAGGGGAGCTCCTAATGGTCCGATGGGGTCGAGTCAGGTATCAAAGTGAAGCATTCGTGAAGGGGCATCTGATGGGCTGGGTGTGGGGTTGAAATATCGGCATTCTGCGCATGCGCGGTGGCCCAAGGGTATGAAAATAGACGTTGTGGCAGCTAGGGGAGCCACTATTGGTCCAGTGGGGTCGAGTGAGGTATCAAAGTGAAGCATTCGTGAAGGAGCATCTAATGGGCTGGGTGTGGGGTTGAACTATCGGCAATCTGCGCATGCGCGGTGGCCCAAGGGTATGAAAATAGACGTTTTGGAGCTAGGGGAGCCACAAATGGTCCAATGGGGTCATATGAGGTATCAAAGTGAAGCATTCGTGAAGGGGCATCTGATGGGCTGGGTGTGGGATTGAAATAGCGTCATTCTGCGCATGCGCGGTGGACCAAGGGTATGGAAATAGACGTTTTGGCATCTAGGGGAGCCACTATTGGTCCAGTGGGGTCATATGAGGTATCAATGTGAAGCTTAGGTGAAGGGGCATCTGACTCGACTAGTGGGTTGAAATATCGGCATTCTGCGCATGCGCGGTGGCCCAAGGGTATGAAAATAGACGTTTTGGCATCTAGGGGAGCCACTACTGGTCCAGTGGGGTCATATGAGGTATCAATGTGAAGCATTCGTGAAGGGGCATCTGATGGGCTGGGTGTGGGGTTGAAATATCGGCATTCTGCGCATGCGCGTTGGCCCAAGGGTATGGAAATAGCCGTGTTGGAGCTAGGGGAGCCACTAATGGTCCAGTGGAGTTGTATGAGGTATCAAAGTGAAGCATTCGTGAAGGGAAATCTGATGGGCTGGGTGTGGGGTTGAACTATCGGCATTCTGCGCATGCGCGGTGGCCCAAGGGTATGAAAATAGACGTTTTTGAGCTAGGGGAGCCCCTAATGGTCCGATGGAGGCGTATGAGGTATCAAAGTGAAGCATTCGTGAAGGGGCATCTAATGGGCTGGGTGTGGGATTGAACTATCGGCATTCTGCGCATGCGCGGTGGCCCAAGGGTATGGAAATAATCGTTTTGAGATGTAGGGGAGCCCCTAGTGGACCGATGGGGTCGAGTGAGGTATCAAAGTGAAGCTTATGTGAGGGGGCATCTGATGGGGTGGGTGTGGGATTGAAATATCGGCATTGTGTGCATGCGCGGTGGCCCAAGGGTATGGAAATAGCCGTTTTGGAGCTAGGGGAGCCCCTAATGGTCGAATGGGGTCGAGTGAGGTATCAAAGTGAAGCCTAGGTGAAGGGGTATTTTATGGCTGGGTGGGTGCATGTAAAATTTTTCCTGAAAAAAAAAAACCGGAAAACGGACTTTATCGAAAAATCCGGGAAAATGCCTATATGGGGTATGGGGGGTATATAGGTCGCCGGGCTTAACGGGGCTCGCCTGTCAATAGAGTTTATCTCCCCCTAGTTCCAGGGTGGGTGTATGTAAAATTTTTCCTGAAAAATACGGAACACGGACTTTATTCTAAATTACGGGAAAATGCCTATATGGGGTATGGGAGGTATAGGACCATCCTGGGAAACGTACTTCTATACATTTGCGGTATAGGTTGTGGGGTCTCGTTTTACTCGTCTCGTCATTTAGAACATGATAGGAAGTGTCCCCGTGCGAATCGGTGAAATTTTTGAAAAGTACGATATAGCCTCATATAGTCCCATACTGAGGGTATAGGATCAATGTTTGTCCCCTGGGAAACGTACTTCTATACATTTGCGGTAGGGTTGTGGGGTCTCGTTTTACTCGTCTCGTCATTTAGAACACGATAGGAAGTGTTGCGGAGCGAATCGGTGAAATTTTTGAAAAAAGTCACCGAGGCCTGGGTAGGTCCATAGGCCTATACTGCATGGCTATGGGTATATAGGCCCATACGGGGTGGACGTGTTGGAGTCTAGGTGAGTCCCTAATGGTCCAATGGGGTCGGTTGAGGTCTTATTTTGAAGCTCTCGTGGAGGAGCACTTGCCTACACTAATGGTTCGTCCGTGTTCAATAGTCTGCGCATGCGCAGCCTGGCCCGTAGTAGAGAAAACAGGCATTTTGGGTGCTTGGGATAGAGATGGGCTATTCACGGTTCGAATGGGTCGTGGAAGGTGTCAAAGTGAAGCTTGTGTGGGGTAGAGTCAGAATGGTGTGTTTTTGAATGAAAGTCGCGTCAATCTGCGCATGCGCAGTTGGTTGTATTAGCGAAAGTGGCCATTTTCGGGCAGTACATGAAGGTATTTGGGGTCGAGATGGGCTATTCACGGTTCGAATGCGTCCTGGAAGGTGTCATCTTGTAGTTCTCGGGGTGTACATTCCGATTTAAGTGATGTCCGCGTCATCTGCGACGTCATCAGTGACGTCATCAGTACGAGTAGTAGCGAAAGGGGGCATTTTGGGTGCTATGTAGGGGTGTGTTTGGGGTAGAGATGGGCTATTCACGGTTCGAATGGGTCGTGTGAGGTGTCAAAGTGAAGCTTGTGTGGGGTAGAGTCAGAATGGTGTGTTTTTGAATGCAAGTCGCGTCAATCTGCGCATGCGCAGTTGGTTGTAATAAGTAAAGTGGCCATTTTGGGGCAGTACATGAAGGTATTTGGGGTCGAGATGGGCTATTCATGGTTCGAATGCGTCCTGGAAGGTGTCATCTTGTAGTTCTCGGGGTGTACATTCCGATTTAAGGGATGTCCGCGTCATCTGTGACGTCATCGGTGACGTCATCGGTACGAGTAGTAGCGAAAGTGGCCATTTTCGGGCAGTACATGAAGGTATTTGGGGTCGAGATGGGATATTCACGGTTCGAATGCGTCCTGGAAGGTGTCATCTTGTAGTTCTCGGGGTGTACATTCCGAGTTAAGGGATATCTGCGTCATCTGTGACATCATCAGTGACGTCATCAGTACGAGTAGTAGCGAAAGGGGGCATTTTGGGTGCTATGTAGGGGTGTGTTTGGGGTAGAGAGGCATCATCCTTGGTTCGAATGGGTCGTGCAGGGTGTCAAAGTGAAGCTTGTGTGGGGTAGAGTCAGAATGGCGTGTTTTTGAATGCAAGTCGCGTCAATCTGCGCATGCGCAGTTGGTTGTAGTAAGTAAAGTGGCCATTTTGGGGCAGTGAAAGGAAGGTATTTGGTGTAGAGATGCTCCATCCTTGGTCCGAATGCGTCGTTTGAGGTGTCATGTTGTAGCTCTCGGGGTGTACATCTTCATTGTAGGGATGTCCGCTTCATCTGTGACGTCATCGGTGACGTCATCGGTACGAGTAGTAGCGAAAGTGCACATTTTGGGGCCGTGCAGGTAGGTGTTTGGGATAGAGAGGGACCATCCTTGGTCCGAATGCGTCGTGTGAGGTGTCATGTTGTAGCTCATCTGTGACGTCATCAGTGGACGTCATCAGTACGAGTAGTAGCGAAAGTGGGCATTTTGGGGCAGTGAAGGAAGGTGTTTGGGGTAGAGAGGGACCATCCTTGGTCCGAATGGATCGTGTGAGGTGCCATTTTGTAGCGCTTAGGGTGTAGATTCCGATTTAAGGGATGTTCGCATCATCTGTGACGTCATTAGTGACGTCATCGGTACGAGTAGTAGCGAAAGTGGACATTTTGGGGCAGTGAAGGAAGGTATTCGGAGTAGAGAGGAACCATCCTTGGTCCGAATGCGTCGTGTGAGGTGTCCTGTTGTAGCTCTCGAAGTGTACATTCCGATTTGAGGCATGTCCGAAGCATCTGTGACGTCATTGGTGACGTCATCAGTACGAGTAGTAGCGAAAGTGGGCATTTTTTAGCAGTGAAGGATGTTATTTGGTGTAGAGATGGACCATCCGCGGTGCGAATGCGTCGTGTGAGGTGTCATCTTGTAGCAACGCCCACCAAAGCCATTCTTAGTACTTCAACGCCCTGGTGAAATAGCTCAGAAGCTCTGATATTCCATGGAATTGTCACTAATTCTTCGAAATGCAGTGACGCCCTCGACGCCCGTCGTTACGCTTTAACACTCTAACATAACACTATGATATAGACCGGGGAGAGAACAACAACAGCAATACGGATGACACATGAGAGAACAACAACAACAAGAAGTTTTTTTTCATATAGTTTATTCTCCCCAATGTTACATCACACCCACGCTGGGGGAGCCGCGTTGGGTATATTTACAATTCAAGAAGATTCTTGTCCAGTCAGAGGCCACCATTTGCATGTTTTATATTCGTTCCTGTCCGTTAGATGTATTCTTGTCCAATCAGAAGTCTCCATTTCAGAAAGTTCCATCTTCGGCCATGTTCGCTCTGAACCGTTTATTCTAATCACCGTCTGGCAGGCCAGGATACCGTCGAGGCAACATATCCTCAGATAGTTGTTTGCGCATTCTGAGAATCTATCAGTGCATGGGTGAATACTTTCATCCGATGGGGGTGGTGGTCAGTTTAACCACGAAGAACGTAACATTGGTTACCCTCTCCACTTTCCACTTGGTGTTGGGGCGTTGTCGTTGGGCCCATTCCAAGGGATCCACGTTGGCCAGGTTCTCCAGCATCGTCTCTAGCGACGCCCGGTTAATGATGGTAAACGGTTGGTCAAATACCCGGATGTTGCTGCTCGGGTAAAAGTATCGGACTTGATCTGTCTCCTTATGCTGCAGCACATAACCAAACGCCAGATTTAATTTGAAGGACGTTGCTTAGTCATTGAAGATGGCTTCCACGTAGCTGCGTAGACGGGCGAGGTCGGTCAGTCGAAAATTGTAGATATCTTGAATAGGGCGATGACGGTGGAAACAGTGCCGTATCATGGTCCAATGGCGCCGATAGATGTCACTCACTGGCTGGGCGTCCTGTAAGAGATCGCTAGGAACATTTATGGGCCCGTCCAGAAAATGTTCGATGTTGTCAGGCGTATGACTCGAAACCGTAACGGAGGGGTCCGGCTGGATATCCAGGCCCTCCTGGACCGTGGGTATAGGTAGGCTCTTCGTCATCGCATCACCAGTGGCGTTCGTCTCTCCGGGTTCATCTTCACTGGGTCTGACCTTCCGCGGCTCCTCTTTAGTGGAAGTTGTCGCCCAAACCGTAGAGACGGGGCATGCATCAAACGTTGGTGCTGTCTAAACCGACTGGGTCGTTTGAAGAGTCGACCACAATCATTACATAGTACCGTCGCACCCGCGTGGAGTACCCTCTCATGACGCAGTAAATGATCCTCCCGATTGAATGACCGTGCGCAGGTTGTACAAGTATACCGAGCATCGTTGTGGGTGGAGGCCTCGTGGCGTCGTAAATTATTTAGACGAGTAAACAGCTTCTGGCAAGATGTGCAAGTGAACATCTTGGTGGTTGACAGAGTGTCTGATGAAACGTCCAGGCCGCTTCCCTTTTATAGCACGCTAGCTGGTGATCTATTTTTAGCACACTCAGTTCAACTATCCCCAAGTCGAGGGCCGAGCCGTGACATCTTCGGTAACATCCGTGTATCTTCGGTCACCTCCGCACCGTCAACGATCAACATGTAGACATATAGAGTATGTACGGCATGTTATGGTATTCATCAGTGCATGAGTGACGCATTCAGCCGATGGGGGTGGTCGGTCAGCTTGGTAACGAAAACGTAACATTGGTCACACTCTCCACTGTCCACTTGGTGTTGGGGCGTTGTTGTTGGGCCCATTCCAAGGGATCCACGGTGTCCAGTTTCTCCAGCATCGTCTCTAGCGACACTCGGTTAATGATGGTAAATGGTTGGTCAAATACCCGGATGTTACTGTTCGGGTAAAAATATCGGACTTGGACTGTCTCTTTATGCTGCAGCACATAACCAAACACCAGATTCAATTTGAAGGCCGTAGTTTGATCTTTGAAGATGGCTTCTACGTAGCTACGTAGACGGGTGAGGTCGGTCGGTCGGAAATTGTAGATATCTTGAATAGGGCGATGACGGTAGAAACAGTGCCGGATCATGGGCCAATGGCGCCGATAAATGTCACTCACTGGATGATCTTCGTGTAACAGATCGCTGGGAACATTTATGGCTTCGTCCACGAAGTATACTTTGCCCTCCACGTCGTACAAAATCTGGCCCAAGGTCTTGTCGTCGGAATTTGACTGTTGAATTAGGGCGACATCATCATCGACCCTCGTGCGATGGGTGGGAGTTCCCCCCTGTTTCGATATTGATGCCTACGGGCTCTTCTATCTGCAAACGTGGCTGCGGAACAGGGTGTCGTGTGCGTTGGTGTCGCAGCAACTGGCTGGTCAGTTTGAAAAGCCGACCACATTCTTCGCATGGACGCTTGGGTACTTCATGGCGTGCACGTGTGTGGCGCTGTAAATGATCTGGGCGCTGAAACGACAGTGTACATATCGTACAGTTATACCGGGCGGTTCCTTCGTGCTTGGTAGCCTCATGGCGACGCAAAGTCATGCAGACGAGTGAATGATTTCGAGCACGTAGTACAAGTGAACATCTTGGTGGTTGACAGAGTGTCTGATGAAACGGCCAGACCGCGGAGCGGTGGAAACCTTTGCGCGCGCCGGGGTCAAAGGTCAGTTCCGGTGACCTTTAGCGACGTACACCAAACAGAAGCGAGTATTTAAAATCCGTCACAGAGCTCTCGTCCAATCAGAAGCGAGTATTTTGACAAGAGACACGGAAGTGCCCGAACATGATATCAGCTAGCGTGCTATAAAAGGGGAGCGGTCTGGCCGTTTCATCAGACACTCTGTCAACCACCAAGATGTTCACTTGTACTACGTGCTCGAAATCATTCACTCGTCTGCATGACTTGCGCCGCCATGGGGCTACCAAGCACGAAGGAACCGCCCGGTATAGCTGTACGATATGTACACTGTCGTTTCAGCGCCCGGATCATTTACAGCGCCACACACGTGCACGCCGTGAAGTACCCAAGCGTCCATGCGAACAATGTGGTCGGCTTTTCAAACTGACCAGTCAGTTGCTGCGACACCAGCGCACACGACACCCTGTTCCGCAGCCACGTTTGCAGGTAGAAGAGCCCGT